>JAODOY010002378.1:0-12190 GCA_025399855.1 Forbesichthys papilliferus
ATTAGCCTACCCTAAGTTTGCTAGGACCAGAAATCTTGTTCTTGTAACGCAGTAATGCAGCATTACTTGGATTAGTACTTTAGAAATAGTAACTAGTTACAATACTAGTTACTGGAAAAAGTAATAACATTACAGTAACTAGTAACTAGTTACTGTCCAGCAAAAAATCACCTTTACCTTTACCTTTATTCTAAGGTGTCAAACGTACCCAAGAACGCTGCCAGAGCAACTTTTGTCATTCAAATATTGTTTTCATTAGAGAATTTGTGTATCGTGAGCAAAGTGTAACAGCAGTGCATGTGATTATTAATAATATGTCATTGCAATTAAATTATTAAATTATTATTTCTAAAGATATTTAATATTGCTATTTCTTTCAGCTAAAAACTAATGTCAGCCAGTCAGCATGGAAGCGATTGTCCCAGTGACACCACAAAATTATTTTGTGTCGGCTACATGAAAAAGCCTACTGACTGACATGTCAGTTGTTGTTTTCACATATAGTCTAATATATACTTTTTTTTTAAATACAGTAAGAATGATTTCACTGAATTATCTCAATTCCTGGCATAAACTGTACAATACGCCATGCTGTTATTTAATGGGGGCTCATTCTCGCCCAATTAGGCTCCACGATGGTGTGAAAAGTGTAGCTTCTGGGAGGAGTTTTCTTATAAATGCCAGAATGGTCATTATCAGAATCCCTTTGTGAGAAGAAACAGACAGCCACAGACTTAATTGAACGATTTTAAGAATGGCAGTCGGTGGCAAGGTGTGAACATTTCTTTGAGCTTCTTATTTTAAATGTCACCACTCGAGTGGCTGTGGAGTTTTTCCATTTTGGAGAGAAAAATGTCACATTATTTAATTTTCAAAGATAACTGCATGATGATTCCTCACTTACATATTGTATATATATATATATATATATATGAATTAAGTTTAAAACATATTTGGATGACAGGTTTAGTGTGGGTAATTGGTTGTTGAATGGACTAGTTCAGTAGCTGTTATTTTTGATAAATTAGCTAATGTTCACTCATGGAAGCTTATTAATGAGTACACTGACTATATTGTATGACAAGGAGTCTTGAGGGCAAGCCACTCTTTGAAGATTAATTTGCAAATTTGATGAATCATTGTTAATTCACCAGTATTAAATACTATACATTTAGCAATCTCGAAACCCACTGGTTACATTGTCTAAGCCTCTGGGAATATGGTCCAATTTCTTTGGGATATTTTAGCCAGAAGATATCCTGTCTGACTTGTGCTTCTGTTCACTGGTCATTGTTTACAGTCAGATTTCCTACTTGATATAAAATAATGGAGCTGGAGGTGAGTTTGGTTAATCTTTATATCCATATGTGAGTTTGGTTCATCTTCATTTCCATATATAAAAAGGTCCATTCTCCTCAGAGGCATTTTTCTGAGATTGCATTTCGGTCAATTAGCTCTGGATGTTGAATGAGCCTAAACGCTCTTATGCTTACAGTATGCTCTCTACACAGACGTGATTTGTCAATACTGCTCCGACTACAAACGTACTATGAATATAAGCCAGGATGTATACGATGGAAATATGTTGCTGCCTACAGATTCTGTACTCATATGCAGAAATCTGTTTACAATTGATTATAAACTTAGAGACTACGCTACATTCACTGTTTCCAAATGCCAGAGTTGAGACGTGTTTTGTGTGTAAGAGAGAAAAATTGTAGATTATCGTTGACTGTAATAAATCAGTTTTTTATTATTTCAGTACTATTCTTTGGAATGAATAGTCAATAAGGGCTCAATGGATGTCAAAGGTTATACCTTGACAGCATCAGGGAAGGCAGACATTTCAGTTCTTCTCTCCTCGGTCAATAGATGCCAGCATGCGCGGTTGTGTCTACGTCTGTGCGTGGCAGTAACTTATTAGTGCTAATGTTCTCAGATCTTCCGTCCGCAGGTGGGCTTCCGACATTGATCCCAGCGCCAGAGAGAGCTTGTCACCCTCTGCCCTTTCGTGCCAAGCAGGCTCCAGCCAGTGATGGCAGAAGGATTCTGTCAATAGTCCCTGGGGTTCAAACGGCAGGTGTTAATTTATTTATTATACAGCTATAATGTTATTATGAGTGAAGTGAGAAACTCTTTGTTTTAATGATCATGTGCATTTATTTCTCTTTGGTAAAGCAATGCTGTATATGAGCAGACAAAATGAAACAGGACCTGCCGTTTGGAGGCAAAGTGTAGCTTATCTATGACAAATGTACAGTAGGCTACTAATTGTACGTCAAAAAGTGTCTGCTAAATGCTGTACGTGTAAAATGAAGTTGTACTTAGTCTGTTTAGTAAGACACGTAGCTTTTCTAAAATGTTATTTAATTTACTGCAGAGTCATTGCTATAAGTTATAAGCACTTCAAAATGTACATTATGAAGTTAGCTTTCTTTGGAATTGAATCAGTTAAATTAATCTGCTAGATTTTAGTTTAAATATTGACTTAACTTTCTCATCAGATTAACTTTCAAAAGAGGAATAACTTTTGTGTGTGTAGGGGGAAGAGGCCAGGGTTTATGTGTGAAGGGAGACATTTCCAACCTGGTTCAGTGGCTGAACCAATGGAGAATTAAATTGGGGTTTCCCCTAAAGACCTCATAAGATGCCAATGAAATGAGGCCATCTGTTGGGAGTGGCATAGTGAAGTGGCTTTGCTCCAGTCAGCCTCATGCCATTCAAGCCAGTTATTTCCCCCATTTACCATGGTACTTTAAACACGCGTTCATCATAGAAGCCTGATACAGTTTATCCCTGATTGAATGAGTCTAGTGTCTCTCAGCTAATTGGATGATTTGATTTGTATTCTTCAATTTAACATGAGCGCAACAAATTATAGCCTTAAATTGGTACTATAGACTAAATACAGTACAGCCACAAAGAAATGCATAGGGTAAATACATACAGATTGTTTGGAATCCATTGTATTATGCATGTTCATTTATTTGTTATATTTACTCTGCACATTAAATGTTATATTTATCACACACAAAACAATTACCATTTTCCAGTTGTAGATTTTGATGACCAAAATATAATTAAATACTATAAAAATAAATAGTAATTTTTCTTTGTGCCACGACAGGAATTACGAGGAGTTTCAAGGAACATTCATCGACTAGAAAACATGATAAAACACTTTTCTCAAATTGTCACTTCTATGAGACTCGATGAACAGCAACACATTAGCATTTCAATATCAAATGAAAAAGACAAGGGAATAATACGTTGTCTTTCTTTACAGAAGATGAAAAAAAAACTGCTTTTTGTTTTGTTTTGTTTTATGAAATTTCATCATATTATTACGGTGAATTAATAAACTGAAAGTTGTTCTGCCACCAAACAAAAAGTTGAAATGAATCATTAAGGCAGGTTAGTATAAATGTGACGCTTGATAATATTTCACCCACTTTATTTTAGAACATCATGTCTGGCATATTTTACTGTAATTTGATATTTGAAGTGCACATAAATGTGTTTTTTATGTTTACATACATTGAAAATTCAACCATTGGTCATAAGCCTGAGTACTGTGGCTGTGTGTGTGTGTGTGTGTGTGTGAGAGAGAGAGAGAGAGAGAGAGAGAGAGAGAGAGAGAGAGAGACTAGAAAACAAAGTTGAGAATCAGTTTTTCTCCTTGTTGAATTTGAAAACTGTAAACATGAAACAGCATGTTGATTGGTCATCAGCCTCTCTTAAGATAGCTGCTGTAACATGAATCACCACAAAATCAACACTCACCAAATACAAGTACCATGGAAACCAGCGATTTTACGCCAATGTTTGACCCCGGACGTCATGCAAGTCAAGATGTTAAATACTATCGTACAAAACAAGACAGGACATTCTATTCTCACTAACCAGACATCAGAAATACAATACTATCAGAAAGATAGTAATTTCATCTCCTCCTCTCCAAGACACAAAATAAATAAGTTGAATTTCGTATTGCACAGGTATTGTTATTGCACAAATGACTTGGAACAGAATATTATCACAATGGTTATTCTACTGCAAGGTGCCAATATAAAGCATCACATCAACATACTGCACTGTACAACCAGTTGGTTAGCTCACTACTTGACAACAAGGTACTATTTATTGTCACACAGCGACACAAAAAGCTCCATTCAAAATAGACATCACGGTGTATTACATTTTCTTTCTAGTGCTCCTGCATTATTTTACCGTACATCTATAAAGTATTTGTGTATACTGTAATCCGTTTTCTTTCATGTCATTCACAATGCGCGACATTATTTCTTGACGTGAATAAATATTTTTCATAGCTATGTTTACATGTCATTCTCATTCTTAATAGGCTAATCTACGTATAAGCCAGAACACTGAGATCAATCAGTGCGAGCAGAGGAGCTGTCCTTCACATGAGTGCTGATAAGCGGCCATGGCTTTAGTTTCCTATCGGCAGCAGATCACACAGTCCGCCGCGCCTAGTAGAATCGTGTCTACATAGACTTGAAAGTAAGATCCTTCATAGTGTTCCATTCATCCCTTCCAGGGTCATATGGCACTGTATTTTGGTAAATATCTCTATATACAGTAGGTATGAGTCAACGCTAAGGCTTTGTGATTACAATAATTAGCTAAATGATGCTATACAGGACCTTGCACTATTGCACGTCACTGCTGTACAGGTTATGCTAATAAAACAATAGCTTGGCTGGAGCTGTCGTGCTAGCGGTAGCTCCATTACCACATGGGCCTGAGAACACTGGGAGACCTGGGTTCAAATTCTGCCCCAGTTCATTTCCCAGTCCTCTCCCAATATCTCTCTGTCCCACTCGCTTTCTGTATCTCTACACTGTCGTGTCCACAAAATAATTAAACAAAAAATAAAATAACCCCACCAACAACCACATATTGTCCAGGAGGAGTTGGCTCACAAGTGGCTAATTTCTCTTAGGAGTGGCGGGTGTGCTCCTGGGGGTGCTCCTGCTGCACAGATCCCTGATCTCCCGGAGAGCCTCCTCCAGGGCTTTGACCAACACGACCGAGCTCGTCTCCGTGCTGTCCCGGAAGCTGGACACGCAGAAGACGATGTGGTCCGCCTGTGGGTTGTAGCAGGCCCCGTATCCATTAGGTGCGATCGGGCCATAGCAGCAGAACGTCTCCACAGAGGTGACAACCTAGGGGGGGATAGACAGCCTGTATTGAATGGGATCACCACCTCTATGCTGTACATGTTAAAGTGCTCCTATGTGACCTCTTCTGCCACTAGATGTCACACTAGAGCACAAGAATCTCAGACGAACACACTTTTTTATGTTTAAAATCATGTTTATAGCACCATTGATGTGTTTGCTTCTTTGTGCCGAAACCCTGAGTCATTGTAATCCATTTACAGTGATCCTTAGTCAGATTAAGTTGCATGCACACTCGACTACTTCGTTATCAGAACCATTTATCTCTAACCCAGCTCCTAGAGAAAGATCCGGTGGGGGAGGGGGTGGGGTTAGAGAGTAATGTAATATACAAAGCACTGGGGGTGGTACACTGAATATCATTTTTTTTAATGCAATGCTAGTTTCAACCACAAGACCTTCAAGACCAATCAAAGAGGGTTGTTACCTGACTGGTAGCAAGGATAAACTGGTTACTGGTGACATATGTCTTGTCAGAGAAAATCTCCGGCTTCTCCATTTTCAATTCCTTAGCGATCTCCCGAAGCCCGAGGAGGTGATTATCTATTGCCATGCCTGTAATAGCCTGAGAGACCTCACTGTGTTTTAACTCAATGCCAATTCTATTTATTCAAATCCTAGTAAATCACACAAAACCCTACTTCTGGCTAATAAAACTCCTCGTCAATAAACTTACTGCAATTGTGTAATTTGTCTGAGCTCGGATTGCTTCCCGAAAACTTTTCATTTTTTCAGAATCCTGTAACAGGGAGGGAAAAAAATGTATTACTGTAAACATTTCCAGTATAGCCCATCTTAAAATGTTTTTACATGCAAGCAGATATAGCTACAGCTGCTACAATATTCCACGTTTGGCTGTGTTTTCTATATAAATCTGGAGAGAGTTCCTTGTCTTTTGGCTTTCTTGAAGCAGGGAAAGTTGAGGCACCTGCTTTGTGTTAAACATGACATGACGAGCGGCGCTGTGAGACCGCGGCGTAGTGATTGGGGAACAAAGTGAGAAAAATGACTCGCCGTGAGGGCGGCCCTCTCATCTGTCATGGACTTCACAAAGGCCAGGGCCTCGGGGGTCGCCGAGCGGATGTTCTCCGCCCGACCGTCCTGGAAGCGGCGGAGGGAGGCGCTCTCGTACGTGGTTACCAGCCTCCCATTGCATCTGAAGCGCAAAGCGAACGGTGATTCGTAGTCTACAGGAGCCGTTATCAATTTGTGAGGCTGTGTGAGTATTTTTTTCTCTTTTTTTTTACTGTACCTGTAGAATGCAAGCTGCAGGGCAACTTGGATGTACGCATCTGGACTCACATTCTGCTTCTTAATGAAATCTTTTCCGTAGTCTTTGAAGTTGTAGGCACCCAAGTCCAAGTTTGTCACCAGCCTGGAAATAGGGGATGTGGTTGGTGTAATGAGACCAGTGTTATTGCAAATTTATACAGCAGTGTTAAAGGTGGAGTCAGCGATGCTGGCTAATTCTTTTTTTTTTTACAATTGGACGAAAAAAAAAATATATATATATTCTCTATTCAGTGCCATAGGGTGCTCCCTCAGAAGCTCCACTGCCTCCACTTGCCTCTGGAGCCGCTCTGCCGCGGCTGCCAGGAGTTCTTGGACCTTAAGGGGACATTTCCACTTGAGGCGTGGTGGTGGAGGGAGGTCTGTGTTGCTGGGAGACCTGGCCAGCTTCGAGGGGCTTCCGGATCTGGTACATAGCAGCAAGATGTACAGCACGTTTACCTTCATGGTGTGTTAAAGTACACTGTGCGTGAGAGCACGTAATGGTCTGGGTGGGAGGTTGAACTGACCAATCCCAAGCCATGCCCCTTTTCGCCTGTCCTCCAATAACTGTTGAGCATTTTTTAAATGCGACAGAAACTCCTATGCTGTTTATGCTGTTTTTGTTTAGCTAGTAACTAGGTTGGACCAGAACAGAGTTTCGACAATGGAAGTTTGACATTTTCAACGGTCACATGGTTCATAGAGAGGCAAAACCTATGGCAAAATAGTTCCCGGAACTGCTTGATGGGCAATTTAAAAAAAAAAAATATATATATATATATATAACTATATATATAACTTCATTTTTTGGTAATTAGTAGTCAATAAATGCACTGATAGACATTTAAAATAGAATTTATAGTGTACTTCTAGTTTACTTTTTTATAGGCTAACTTCGGGGAACTATTTTGAGGCTCGGTTGCTGTGAAAAAACGGTCCATTGTAATGAACGGAGATGACGCAAATTTCTCTATGTCTCTGGGGTGGACAGGTGAAACGGGCGGGGTTCGGGGTCGATAAATACACTTACATGTATTTCATCAGGTATTCAGAACAATTGACCAAAACTACTCCCTCGATTGGTGAATGCTCACACACCACTCCGCATACCCCGTCCATTCCTACGACAAACTGAGAGAGTGTGCGGTTAGCGATACAGCCTGGCGCTGGTTATGCCCCAACATAATGGATCCGTATTAGCGTACAGTTGTTACGCCTAATTCTGTGTCCTGCCAGTGACCATTTCGAAATGAAGTATGTTAAATAAAGCAGAAAAAGCATGAAAAAGTTCAATAGATCTATAAATAATATTTAGAAATATCTATACATCAATTAACCATAAAACGACGAGGCTGGTGTAGATAAAGTAGATTATATTCACTTTTTATTCAGAAATAGCTAAAATCACAAGGTTTGCAGAGCAAACCAGCATCGATAGCTAGCTAACCTTTTAGTAACCCTTTCCCGAACTAAAACACTTTGGGAGAGAGACATAAAAAGTGCACGAGAAATCACACACTCACACACACTGATAGATTGCACATTTTAGGTGGCGCATGCGCACTTTCGAAAGGGTCACTGAATTCGGCAGAATTAGGCGTAACACCGGCCAATGGACCTGCTATCATCACCATGGATACCAAGTGTAATCAGAAAGAGTTGTCACGTAGAATGTTGCAGTAGCGTAGCGTAGGGAAAATACGCATCATGTAACCGGAGTTACATCCTGGATGCGTATTTTCCCTACGCTGCATAGTTTTGACAGCAAGCACCGTTTACACATGCGTTTTTACTGCATGCTTGGATATTTCAACGTGCGTATAGCCTTTCACCTGACACAACGCAACGTTGCAAGCTCCATAGGAAATGAATGAAATTCCTGTTCAACGGAATCCGGTATGTTGGGGCGTTACGTCTACAACCCCATCCATGTAGCTTGCGTGGACTATTAACCAGACGTAAGCTTCCCTCCCATATCACTCCACTTGGAGGACCACAGAGCAGTTGGCCCTACCTGCACTGACTTGTCGTACCAGCGGTTTGCCCCGTTCTTCTCACTGCCTCCCCCGTGTAACATAAGGAGGGCCCTGTTGGTGTCGGTGGGCTCCAAGTCAGTGGGCTCATCCAGACACACAATGCACAGACTGCTCTCTATCAGCGCCAGAGACTCTCTGTTGGTGGGATCTGGAACGGGGAAGGGAATCTAATGGGATTTGTTTGGATCATGTTGTTTAACAAACAAATACTGTAACATTGTTTAACGCACACTGCACTCTAGTTAGCAATAGAACCTATATTATTTCCGCTACTCTGCCTCTAGTGGCCAATAAATGCACATGGTCCCCATAATGTTCCTTACTGCCACAACGGTCACCTCGTTTGCTAAGCTCCTCAAAACGCACCTCTTCAAGGTTGCCTATGACGTTTGACCCTTTGATCCACTCTCACCTTATTTTATTTTGTATATATTTCTTACATCAAATGTGTATTACTATAGTATGTATATTTCAGCCAAATGTTTTATATCTAAGTATTTGCAATGTGAGATGTCCTTGAGTGTTTATAAAGGCATCCAAAATAAAATGTTTTATTATTATTATTATTACTCAGTCTGATTAATTGTAAATGAGAGTAAAACATAGCATCTGAATAATGGCACTATGTAAGAGATTGAACCTTTAGTGAGTATCTCCCTGGCCTGTGCCCATTCTGGTCTCCCGTCGGCTGTCAGAACACCAAGAGGTGGAAGTTGATCTCCTGCGTTCTCTGCCATTTTGACAATCTTCTCCAACTGGGCCAGAAAGTGGCCCTCATTCAGCTGCTTTCTCTTTGTGTCCACATCCAGAACAAAGAACTAACCCGGAAGAAAACAATATCATTTGCAGTGCCACGATAAACCCTTATAAAACCTACAGTATATATTTTATTTATCCCTGTTGGGAAATAAAAATACAGTGTGTTTTATGTAGCGCATGTGTAATTAATCTTAATTTGCATCTTTAAATGCTGATTTTATCATTACTCGGGCAATTTACAGCCCCGCTAAAGAAGAAATGTAGCTTTAAGCCAAAATTCAACCAGAAAATTGCATTGCGGTGGTGATCCCGTGAAGAGAATATGCACGCGGCTCAAGGAGGCTCACAGACAAATATCAAATCAGCCATAATTGAGTTAGCTGACTGTGTCTCCATGGGGATGGGCTCTTATTGTTAGTCCCAGGGGCCAGTTTCAGGTGAGTCCTTTTCCGGTGCTCAACCCCTGTTTACAATAAAAGTCCATTAAGCATTGATTTGAAAAAAGAAAAAAAAGGTATTATCCTCAATATCGTTTAAACCACATTACTGCACGCTTACTTGAGATGGAGTTTTAACTCTTAGTTATGAGCAATTTTTAGCTACAGATAAGGTTGTTTTTACACAGGATGCATCAGTAAGAACTGTTGATTCCATGGGAACCTCTTTTTCCTTTTAAGGCTTAAACTCTCATGAAATATTTTCAAGTTAATTGGTTCAACCCAAACGAACGAAATATAAATATAGACTGAATGTGTTCTGTGGCTACAGGTATGTCCATATCCTGACCTGGTTCCTGCACGCCACAATGATGTGCTTGGGTCCAGAGTATGCTGGGTCTGTCTGGACCATGAGGGTGTCTCTTTTTATTCCTGGAAAACGGTAGGAAGTGAAGAGGCGGTGGTATTGTTGCATGCACAGAGGGGTCCCAGCCAACTGCCCCCGAGCATACTCCACTGGCAACGTCTCTCTGAGAATCAACAAGATGTCATGAGAACAAACAAAGTGAGTTCAAACTTTTGAGAAAATATTCACTTTTAAACAGCTTCGAGAAGTTTTGAAGATGTGTGTATCACAGAGTTAACACTGCATAACTGTCTTGCTGACAAGAGTTTATATGGAAATTAATACTTGCGAATGTCTAGAGACAGTCTGCTCACAACATCAGCTCTTAACAATATACATAACATTAACTTAAAGTTACTGGAAAATAGTGAAAAACTGTACAGTAGATATGTTAAAATGATACAGTTAATTTGTCAGTGGTGATCCTGGTTGTATGCTATGCACCGCCTTTCATATCATAGTTTGTGTCACATTCCCACTCTCATGTAGATACAATCATGCATGATGGCGAAGTGTCACGGTAGACTCGCAAGACCATCATGATCTCGTGAGATTCTGCTGCGAGAATCAGTCTGAAGAGAATGGAAATCTTTGTGTCTGGCCGGTAAACCTAGTGTCTTACCAATCAGCATCCTAGTTAGCTCTGGGCGTGGTTTATGTGTGACAAAGGAGACTTCGTAAAAGAAAACGATAATGGCGGGTCCTGCAGAGGTTACCGTAGATGATGCAATATACTGTAGCATCAGTTTTATTAGAATGTACTAGAATAGCAAAGGCTTTTCTCACTGGAAAATATGTTTTCACCCTTCTCTCGACTTTCAATAATAATAATAATAAAAATAATAATAAACTTAACAGAGTTTACAAATGCTATACCAGACAGAATAATGCAGAATGGTAGGTCAAATCAGTCAAATTAAAAGCTCAATGAAAGTTAAACATTTTGAGAAAATAGAGCAAGTTAAAATAACCAAAAACAGAATGGTCATTAGCAATTAACAACGTTTAAAAATCAATGTAAAAATAAAATTCAAGACAAAAACATGTAAAATAAACATCAAAATAGAAGAACTAAAAGACAACATCGCGTGAAGGAAAGCTTATAAAAGTGTGTTTTGCTAATCTTTTTAAAGTATTCTACGGAGACTGCTAGCCTTCTTTCCATACGTAGGGTGCTCAAAGTTCAGTTCAGTCTATTGTTCTTTATTGTAAGAGGAAAATGTTATTTTCAGTAAACAGACATACGTGGAGACATAGTACGTTAATCAGTTTTAATCATAATAGCCTTCAACATCTATAATACTCTGAAACATTGCATCGGGGCACAGATGGAGAAAGCCCGGTCACCTTTCATTTTGAACCTGGACCTTGGAACAGACAAGTAGGTTTTATCTATATGGCTTTAGAAGATCCATAATGTAAATGGGAGCTCGTCCCTAGCCTGCCTTAAAAGTAATCAATAAAATCTTAAAATAAATTCTAAAAGTGACAGGGAGCCAATGTAGAGAAGCCAATATTGGGGTGATGTGATGTCGCCTATTAACACCAGTCAGAAGCCTAGCCGCTGACGTCTGAACTAGCTGTAGGTGGCAAAGTGATTTGACTTGTGCCAGATATGTAAGGCTAGGGTCACAGATCAAAATGTAAAATAAAAACACTCCCCTTTACACAGCTACACTGACTTGAGTTGAAACTATTGATTGATGGAATGAGCACGGATATATTATTATCAGTAAACTCACGTGTCAATGAGAGCCTTGTATTCCAACACTCCAGCGATGAGACGGGCTGCAAATCTAAAGAAAGGAAAAGGCAGTTTCAGACAAGAGGGTATATATAGAACTTATTTAACAGTAAATGTGAACTTCACACTGGCCCAACATGTTAGGCCCTTCTCTCCTATCTCAGCTGAGGCACTGTAATGTCATTGTTGTGGTAACGGAGGGCAAGCTGTGCATCAATCAAACATAGGTGTGTGTGCATGTGCAAGTGTGTGTGTGTGGGGGTGGGGGGGGGGGGGGGGGGGGGGGGGGGGGGGGGGGGGGGGGGGGGGGGGGGGGGGGGGGGGGGGGGGGG
>JAODOY010002379.1:0-10381 GCA_025399855.1 Forbesichthys papilliferus
TGTGTGTGTGTGTGTGTGTGTGTGTGTGTGTGTGTGTGTGTGTGTGTGTGTGTGTGTGTGTGTGTGTGTGTGTGGTCCATGGAGGATCCATTTGTTCAGGTTTAGTGGCGCTGGCATGCTCTAGTGCGACACCTAGTGGCAGAAAAAAGGAAGTTTGTGCAGTAAGCTGACAGTGTGTGCCTGTTGCGCCCACAGCCCCTACTCTTTGCTGGAGGAGGAGGAGGATTCGCCCCACCACACGGAGAGCACCTGGTACGTGGGCGACATCAAGCGCACCCAAGCCGAAGACATGCTGGAGGACAAACGGCATGGCACCTTCCTCATCCGCGAGAGCCAATCACAGAAGGGCTCCTACGCCTGCTCCGTGGTGTGAGTATTCTGGTTACTCGGCTGCCATCTTGGCTAGGTCAAAGCCCTTATAGGAATAGGCAAGTCTGGCCGCTCTGCCGCCATCTTGCTTTTTAAATATACACATACAGAGACAGATGCATTCATACAAAATGCGTTTGTAGTCGTCTTGTGGTGCTGAGACGTGCAACCCTGCTTTCACACAGACAAGAAACAAGGCAGACAAAGTGATTATGAAGCTGATAGCTAGATGTATGAAGCCGCTAGTTAGATGAGGCTGCTACATGAGCTAGATGAAGCTGCTAGCTAGATGAAGCTGCTAGCTAGCTGAAGCTGCTACATGAGCTAGATGAGGCTGCTAGCTAGATGAAGCTGCTACATGAGCTAGATGAGGCTGCTCGCTAGATGAAGCTGCTCGCTAGATGAGGCTGCTAGCTAGATGAGGCTGCTTCATGAGCTAGATGAAGCTGCTAGCTAGATGAAGCTGCTAGCTAGATGAGGCTGCTAGCTAGATGAAGCTGATACATGAGCTAGATGAAGCTGCTAGCTAGATAAGGCTGCTAGTTAGATGAAGCTGCTACATGAGCTAGATGAAGCTGCTAGCTAGATGAAGCTGCTAGCTAGATGAGGCTGCTAGCTAGATGAAGCTGATACATGAGCTAGATGAAGCTGCTAGCTAGATAAGGCTGCTAGTTAGATGAAGCTGCTACATGAGCTAGATGAAGCTGCTAGCTAGATGAAGCTGCTAGCTAGATGAGGCTGCTAGCTAGATGAAGCTGATACATGGCATAGATGAAGCTGCTAGCTAGATCAATGGAGCTGCTAACTAGATGAAGCTGCTACATTAGATAGATGAAGCTGCTAGCTAGATGAGGCTGATAGCTAGCTGGATGAAGCTGCTACATGAGATAGATGAGGCTGCTAGCTAGATGAAGCTGCTAGCTAGATGAGGCTGCTAGCTAGATGAGGCTGCTAGCTGGATGAGGCTGCTAGCTGGATGAAGATGCTAGCTAGATGAAGCTGCTAGCTAGATGAAGCAGCTAGCTAGATGAAGATGCTACATGAGCTAGATGACGCAGCTAGCTAGATGAAGATGCTAGCTAGATGAGGCTGCTAGCTGGATGAAGCAGCTAATTCCCCCCCCCCCATCCCCTCCCCACAGGGTGCAAGGCCATGTTCGGCACTGTGTCATTTACAAGACGGCCACGGGCTATGGCTTCGCCGAGCCCTACAACCTGTACGGCAGCCTGCGGCAGCTGGTGCTACACTACCGCAACGTGTCCCTGGTGCAGCACAACGACCAGCTGGACGTGAACCTGGCCCACCCAGTGCTGGACCCCTCGCTCAACCAGAACCAGCAGTCCAGATGAGCCCCCCTCCAGTGAGAACGGCGGGGGGGTCGCTAACATTTTACTTTTGCCGGGGGGGGACGCGTGGCGGGAGAGAAAACCCCCCTCTGAACACAATGGTTGTACTGTACATGCGACCGCTGGAGGAGGGGGGGAACCAGCTACCCCACCCCCCCCCCCCCCACAGACCCAGACCAGACTGCCCCCTGCTGGACTGGACCCAGTCGTCCAGCAGGGGGCAGTCCCTGTGTGCTAATGACAGCTTGGTGTCTCTACAATAAGCTCACCGCCAGCAGCGGTAACAACTTGGTTGCTAACGGGGGAGTAAAGACTCACTCCCCGTTTGTTGTTTAAAGCACAGTGAATCGCAGCTTGGCTGCCTGTAAGATGACGGAAGGCCCTAAGCATGTTGTCTTCAAGACTGCCTACAAAGACTCCTGACGAAGGCTGCCCCGCACACATCGGACGACCCGAAAGACCTCTTGGATCGGTTGGTGGAGCGCTGGAGGCTGTTAGCTGTTAGCGGTTAGCTGTTAGCCTTGGCGCCTTCAAACCGACGTACAGCTTGCTGAAGTGCCAACGTTAGTGATGGCCTCGAATGACCACACGCCTGCGTCGCAAGAGGGGGGTTGAGGCGGGAGGTCGTGTACGGTATCTAGACAAAGTTCTAGCTTCAGCTTTAAAAATATAGAGATATAAGTATATTTTTCTGAAAAGATCCTTATTTCCAATTGCTGTGGTTCGTTGTCTCCGCATTGCAAAGGTACGAAACAACACGATGGCATGATGTGAGCATCTAGTATTTCCCACATCCATAATCGCAACATCGGCCAAGTGCTACGAGGATAAATGCAGTCGCATGTGATTTAGGTTTCTCTCCTGTGTCGAGCTCATCTTCTTCTTTAATCCTGTAGCCGCTTGTAGCCAACTGACTGTTAGTGTGCCACTAAAGGTGTTTTATTTCTATATGCTAATTACTTGCAAAGCATAGGTCTTTGTGATCCTTGTATCTTTGGTACTGTATTTCTGTATATTAGTCCTTAGCTAGGCACACCGGTTTTGCTGGTACAATGTTCCTGCCATGTTTAAATGTTCTAGATGTGTAGAGTTACTCGCGATACTTCCCGCCAATGTTCAACAGTGTATTTCTTAGACGCAGTGTAGAATTATTATTAATGTACTGTACGAAGTAGTAACACAACCACGCTCTCCTGCGTACGCACATCATTTCAGTGTGTATGTCACGTGTCATTGCTTTCGTTTTGCTCCCGTTAGCTTGCTACACCATCCGACTCAGTTTTAGGATGCAAAACGAATATGAAGGATGTCTTTTTCATGTCACAAACAATAGAAAACTATTTTTTGACATTTAGCTTGACGGCAGTGGTCTGAGAGATGAATCTGGTCCAATACGCTTGGTGTTCCTTGCGCGCTGTAACGCTGCATAAACAGGAAGTGGAGCCCGACACCGATGACACGCGGCTCCTGAAACAACCTCCATCGCCCTCTGTTGAGTGTCTGTGGCATTGTTTGTTCTCGTCTTCAGGCATGTCTCGGCTTGACGTCAAGATTGTACCGCCTTGTTGTCCCAGCCCGCAAGAGGAAATAAGTCTGTTTATTTAAACGTGATCCATGTGAAGACACAATAGTTGATGCAAAACAGATGGTAGTGATTCATAGAGTGGTTTTTTTGAATACTATATGGTACATTAAATCAGTCTATATTGACAGATTTTTTATATCAGAAACAGTTTTTCAAAAAATTTATTTTTGTAGATTATCTGTAGAATAGTTTAGTCGCAGGGTATAGCAAGGTATAGAAACAAATGCATCATTTGAAATTTGCACATTGGAATTGAGTGAAAATCAGTAGTTTCATTCCAAAATGGCATATCTTAATTTTGTTTGAAATAAATCTAGATTAGCCTTGGAGGATATGTTTTGACGAGCAAATTTAGACCTACCGGGAGCGTTTGCTAAATTAATTTATTGCGTTTTTGGATGAAATCATTATCAATGTGTTGGAACACATTGCTTTCAGTGATGAAACATAAACTGTACTGTACGTTGCACAGTTGAAGGCAAGAATAAATGCATTTAACCTAAAAGTGACGGCAATACTTGGCCTCAAATAGTGTCCAATCAGAAATCTTAAAAGTGCCTTTGGTCGTTATGAGATAATCTCCTTGTCATTGAAGGTTGGCTCCTGTAGAGGGCGTCAACCAGCTTCCCCAGCCCCCATTGTACACAAGCTTCCATTGGTGAATTGTACACTCTTTTTTTCTTAAGAAGAAAAACAGACGACATTAGCTAGACGTGAAGAACAAGTGTCTGTGGCTCGATAAGCTCTCAAGTTAACGCATGCAGTGTTTCTCTGTCAGTGTTTTGTCTTTTTGTTTTTACGTCGGTCGGTACCGTGTAAACTAGAGCGCCCCCACCTGGCCATCTAGTCACTGTGGGCACACTTGTAACGGTTTTTTCTGTCGGACCAACATATTTTGCGTGGGCAAATCTATTATTTGGTCGATTTGCAACTTGTGATTAGGATATTTGAGTCACATTGCAGTGTACAAGGACAACAGCTGTCATTATTAGACTAATAATTTCTCTATCTATACCATGTAGATGCATATTTACAAACCCAATCGCAAGGAGCAACTGTCGTTAGAAATGGTCCAAATTACAAAGTGATTTTATTAAATGTTTTATTCTAGACGGTACTTGTGTTTGACCTTAATCTCCACAAGATAATTAATTAAAAGTTCATCAGCTTCAGTAAAGTGGAAATTATATATATTTCTTGAAAGGCATCATACATAAAGCACATTTTTCACTAAATACAACAAATTCATATATTTGGTGTCTATTTAGATTTGAAGAGTATGAAGAATACTATTAAAAGATATATATTTTTTAAATATATCCAATAACCTATATTTTTCGGGTGATGACATTTTGATTTGGAAAATGCCTTGAATCAGATGTGTGGACGTGAACATGATCTTGTTCCATGTCTGCTTGCTATACAACCGTGCGTGCTCTTCGCCGCGGTGCGTTGTTTTGCTTCCTGGAGTGGCAGAGGTTACGTTCGCATCACATATGAGCTGCATTAGTGTAATGTAATACTGTAATAAGCATGACTATACAGTGTGTACATGGGGCGGAACAAGCCCTTCAGCGTTTCTTGTTAATGTTTGTTGGTTCTTGGTTGCTTTGTCGTTTAATTCATTTATTGGACCCTGTCGCTGGCTGGGTATTTTGTTATGTAGCTCAAGGGTTTTTCAGTTTTTCATATGGTATGATCATAAGATTTTGTTTTTGTAAATACAGTCAGCTTGTAAGGTTGAGATTTACCAGAGTGAAGCGCCACAACATGCTGTAGCCGTCATTCTGATGAGACATTCTTTGGTATATCTCTGAGGTTGCTCTTCTTGAAAGGGCAGTTAGGTGGAAGCAATACATTTCAGGCCGTTAATTATATGAACAGGTACACGATTCAATGGTTCAGAAGCACTCCTTGTAATACGCAGACATTTGTACAATGTTTTACAAAGTGTTAATTTACAGTGACTGAAAACATTTTTTTTTCTTTTCCAAACAAATAGATTTTCTGGCAGTGTTATATATATATATATATATATATATATATATATCATGACCTTACAGAACCTATAAAAACTAAATAAGCTATCTTGAATTTCTCCTCCATACAGAAATATAAATGTTTACAACATGTAATTAACCAAATAGCAAGTATGCGTTTGATTTTACTTTTTTATTTTTTATTTTTTTGGTAATTTTAAAACTTGAAAATGTTATGCCTGCTTGTTCTTTTGTTTAGATTTGTTCCTCTTTTTCATTTTGACTTCTCAAAATAATTGTAACTATCATTTTCAATGTGGTCCCAAAGGTTATTTGTGCATTTTGAGCCACCTCTATAAATAGTTTATTGGGTGTTTATCAGTGGTTCTACAGTATGTAACCTTAAACTGAGCCATGTATACACAGTATGCTGTCCTTTTGTGTTCACAATAGATTTACATTAACAGTTATGGATTGTAGAGATGTTTAATCCCAAGATTTATCCTGGTTAAAGATTATAATAGTAGTGGGACTTGCCACTCGCATTTTATGTTCGTATTGATTTAAAAATAAGTTTGCTGTGTGTCACTCGGTTTACAGGTTTTATTGAGGATGACATGTAAAGATTGCATTTTCAGATGCCATAGAATGTTTTGTGTGAAGATGCATTCATGCCCTTTTCAACAGGAAGTCTGGGAAATTCAGGAAATGCTTTCGTTTGATTTAGCAGGAAACATCAAACGGTAGAGCAGATCTAGAAGCACATCTGTCAGATAAATTGTTTTTGAAAACCATAATCAATCTATTGTAGGTTGGATTATTAAAATAATATTAATTTCCCATATCAATTTGCCAAGTCTTCTCAAATCAGTGATTAGCTTGGTGTAAGGTAGTTCATTTTAACACAGCTTTGCTTAAAACACAGAGTGCTTATGGTACATTGAGAAGCCTTCGACCCCAAAGAGATGTCACTCCACTTTTGCCCTTTGTGAAACTGTTTTAAAGGTTTAGTTACCCCTCGAAGTGGATGTGCTGCACACACATGTGCTTATTGTGAAGTGTGACATCAAAAGGTTTTTTTTTTTTTTTCTTTTCTTCGAAATGACCGGGAACTGCTCTCCGCCAAAGTGCAGTTGATCTGAGGGAGGGTGTGTTGCTTCATCCTCCATAGAGATTTGTTAGGTTGTGGCATTCTACCATTTCTATGCACGTAAAACTGTCCTTCTCTTCTGTGTGTTTTATCGTTTTATCTCAACCACACATTTGGGCTGTTGTAATTCAGCATGTTTCATTTTTTTCTGTATGCAGTACAGTTTGTCTGGTAGACAGTTGTCCACAGACCGGTACTCTTTATCATCTGCAAGGTTCTTTCTTTAGGTTGATGCAATGATTTTAAAAGACAATAAAATATATATAACATGGAAACTCTGGGTGTGCGTGTGTGTGTATATAGCCTTGTACATTGTCCCGGTGTCACAACTTAGATCACAAGACAGAAGTAAATCAACGGCATTTCTACACGCATGTGTTTTTGTTAATCCAGTCAGACAGGTGTTACGACTAATTCAATGACCTTCCACCTCAAATTATGTACAATCTATTAGTGTGTGTGAGTGTGTGATTTCTCGTGCACTTTGTGTCTCTCTCCCGAAGTGTTTTAGTTCTGGAAATAGTTACTAAAAGGTTAGCTATCGATGGTGGTTTGATCTGCAAAAAGCTTGTGATTTTAGCGATTTCTGAATAAAATGTGAATATAATCTACTTTATCTACACCAGCCTCGTTGTTTTAAGGTTAATTGATGTCTAGATATTTCTAAATATTATGTATAGCTCTATCGAACTATTGCATGCTTTGTCTGCTTTATTTAACATACTTCGTTTCGAAAGGTCACTGAATTCGGCAGGACACAGAATTAGCCGTAACACTTGCTTGCAGATTACAGACACGATTGTCCAAATGACATGCAAGAAGAATACACACCAAATGGAAAAAAGAATTGGGCCATCGGTGTTCTTAATTGGAATATTATTAGTTCCCTAAAATGTGCCACAGCGGGCAAAGACTTGAGATACTGTACATTAGTTTCTGTGGCGGTTTGATGTGGTGAATGTGTGGCCTATATCAAGGATACACATAATGACAGGTTACGTGAGTCAGCCTGTGACAGAGTACCGGAGCCAAAAGACACTCGTGATGTTATGGCTCACTGGAAATAAAGCATGTCTTGTCAGTTGTTATTTATCTTTATAAGGTGTTCATATTTGAAGGCACATCTGTGCACAGATGGCCCATCGTAAATGTATTAAATATTCGCGGAGTGTGCTAACTTTCTCCAAGTGTATAAATATTAGGCCCGTCATTACCACTACTGATGCTGCTTGTAAATATAATCTGGTGTTAAATGTTATTCTGATCATACATTATTAAACCTTTGCATGGTCACGTGGTGTGTCTGTGTTTTGGTCATATGACCCGCAATCCAATCACAGAAGAGAAAACACTTTGAAGGAAGCCCGAGCTTTTAAAGTTGGTTGTTAAAGTTGATCTTGTCAGATAAAACCAAAGCGTCTGCTTTGAGAACACGAGAGAGAGAAGGGAAATAGCAGTGCAGTTTAAGATGAAGGCAGCAATGATTATGTTTTTGACCCTCTGGTCTAATGCAGACCTGGGATACTGCGATTCCTCCGTGTCTTGTCAGATGCCTCCATCTCAATGGTGCTCGTCGATGGAATCCGCCATTCAATGTGGGGTAAGAGTTTCTCTTTGGACGGTTCGTATCCTTGTCTGATGGCTGGGAATAAGAGGGTGTCGTTTCTGTCCAATTGAAATGATGACCTGTCATTACCGCAAACTCGACGCCACTAACTGTAAACTGTAGTGCACACTACTGTTTCATGCACTACGTGACTACTTAATGATTTCACACACACACACAAGGTTAATAGTAAGTACAAGTAGCGTGGTGTAAGCAACGGTCCAGATGTTCCTGTATATTTAATAAGTCAATGTGTATCTATCGATCTATATATCACACGGTTATCGAATACTATATAGGCTATACAGTAAAACGAGGAAAGGATCGAGTGGTACTGCCCTTTAATTACAGAACGTCTCTCTCTGTCTGTCTGTCTGTCTGTCTGTCTGCAGGTTCTTAAGGAGTGTCTGGAGGGGAACTTCACCAGGGACCGGCGGGACGCCGACCCGGTCCACCTGTCGCTCTACTACGAGAGCCTGTGTCCCGGCTGCCGGGGCTTCCTGGTGGAGATGCTCTTCCCCACCTGGACGCTGCTCTCGGAGATCATGACCGTCTCCTTGGTGCCCTTCGGAAACGCTCGGGTGAGGCGCAGAAAAGAAAGGGAAAACCCAAGAACCCCCACGATGAGCTAAATGATAGACTGCCCTGCATGTTTTAGATGTCTCCCTGCTCCAACACACCTGATTGTAATGATGTAATTGATTGTTACTGATTGTAATATTACTTCGCGCGATACTGTATCGATTCTCGAGGAAAGATTCTTGTTACCAGATTTAGCTTTAAGATAGTTTAAGTCTGTAGTCATTGAGTAAGTTTATTATTGTTTGCAGCGCACCACACATTAGCATTGCTATGACCGTTTTCCACAAATTAGAAATCACAATATGTCGCCTTGCTTACAGTATCGAAATATATCAAACCGTGGCCCCTGCGTTGTGATACGTATCGTATCAGCGTATTCTTACAAATACACAGCCCTAGTCCTCAGGCTTCAGGCAGATATTGATAACAACCTGAATATATTGTGTTGGAGCAGGGAGACATCTGAAACATGCAGGTGTTCAGTTCGTGGGTTTAGGACTTCTCGTTTAACATCCTGAGGTAGAGAGAGAGCTCATTGCTTGAGCATTGAGTTAGCTGGCTGGATTCTGGGTTTAGCATTTCCATCAGATGCTTTCTGGAGTGTTGAGTGTGTGTGTGTTGGATAAAATGTTTATTTTCTCCATCAGGAAACCTTTGATGGGAAGAAGTATATTTTTACTTGCCAGCACGGAGAACAGGAGTGTCTAGGCAACATGATAGAGGTAACGTTATCTTCTGTGCCATGTCCATGGATGGGACCTGACTCTCAGGTGGAGACGTGTAGCAGCAGCTTTTCTTTTAGCAATACATGATATTTGAAGCACAAGGTGGATCTCTAAGTCTAGATGTGGCCAAAGCACATTCTGTGGTTGCATCACAGAACCACTAGTAACCCCAAATGTAAAGCGGTTTTAAGGGGGTGGGTGGAGGGGTGGTGTCAATCAAATAAACACACAGCACAGTTTGTAAAGGGAATGTCTAAGCACTCACACATGCAAGGCGTTCAGCATGAGGATCACATTGTGAAGTGTCAGGCTGAGCATGCTCTCTGCCTAGCAACAGATGATGCTGTTGACTGAATTTCCCTGTTCTATTTTAGGAGCGCTGTAACTGAGATTGCACAAATAAAACAATGTGGGAAGTCCCTTCCACTTATTTTTCCCCTCTCCACCCTTCTTCTAGACCTGCCTAATGAACATGACGACGGGCAGCGCCGCCTTCCAGATCATTTATTGTATGGAATCGTCCTACGATGTTGTCGGTGCAGCCAAGATTGTAAGCCTGCCTCATACTTCTATTTCCTCTTATCTTTACAAACCTCTTAGTGGGGTATTTTATATCGCACTGCTTTTAAAAAATAAAATAAAAAAAGTCAATGTTTTTAAAGTGTTCTCGTAACGTGTGTGTTGGCGGTGGGCCTTGTCAGTGCACCGGTCTCTACTCCCCCTCCACAGACTGGGGCAAGATCATGAGCTGTGTGAGCAGTTCCTTAGGCAACCAGCTGATGCACCAGAACGCCCAGCAGACCAAAGGCCTTCAGCCGGCCCACCAGTATGTTCCCTGGCTGACCATCAATGGGGTGAGGCTCCATGGCCCTTGCAGGCCACCGTAGACCATGTAGATACATAATGCCTGGTTGCATTAGGCCCTATTGGACCCAGCGGGCCACCGTAGACCATGTAGGTATATAATGCCTGGTTGCATTAGGCCCTATTGGACCCAGCGGGCCACCGTAGACCATGTAGATATATAATGCCTGGTTGC
>JAODOY010002381.1:0-34492 GCA_025399855.1 Forbesichthys papilliferus
AGTATTTATATTTATTCATATGTTTTCCCTGTGGTATCGACATGAGTATCAAGAACCGTGGACCTTCACTGGTATTGGTATCGACTACCACATTTCTGGTATCGTGACATCCCTACTAGGATAGCTGCTCTGCCTGGCCCGGTGGACTTGCCATATTTGTGCTTGTGAGGTGTAAGATTGTGTTTTAGTTGGACACCATCAATAGGTTATCCTGTACCAAGTAAACTTTAATGAATTACATTGTTTCTAAATTAACCTGAGAACCGAACAAAGACTGTGTGGGGACCGCCAGTTGCCCATCCCATCATGCACCTGTGGTGTGTGTGCGTATGTGTGTTGCTATTATTTTATTAAATCAATCTGAAATATTGCATATTTTTTTATAAACCTTGTGGACTGTATTCTCAAAATAAGATATAGTTAATCAAATGTTTCACTGCTTAAATGTCAAGGATTTATTTTCTAACTTTTACTCTTTACCTACTCCTCATTTTTCCACTTTGAACTCACTCTCTCCAAAATATTTATGAATATTACTGATGCATGGTGTGCAGACTTACTGTGTAAGCGCCATATGAGCTGTTAATATTGCATAACACACACAGAGGGATTTTATTTGGTTTTGTAGTGCTGTCAGAATAAATTGCATCTGCTAGGTTGAAACCGTTGGACAGGCAGAAAGATGAACACACGTGAGACAAATGATGTAGGCCTGCTGCTGCTGACATATACTAACATACATGCAAACTAACTTCTGGTACATTTACTTTGCAATTACATTTAAAGAATTTAGCAGACGCCTTTATCCAAAATGACTTACTGAATAGGCCACACACCAGTAAATGTTAAGTACACATTCTGTGCATTTAATGATGCTAGCAGTTATCAAATTCAAAGAATACTGTACAGGCTCAAAGAAATGAAAATACTGTTTTAAAAGACTTACATTAAATGAAATTCAGAGATCCGGGTCGCGTAGAAGATCACGACTTGCAGTATAACTTACTATGCTTACAGTAGGCTATAGTATAACTTACAGTATAACTTACTGTATAAAACGAGGTGCAGCCTATTTTTGGAGAATATAAATACAATAATAATAATAATAATAATACATTTAGCAATTTCTTAGTATCTCGCTCCTGACAAATAGGCATACTAAACTAAAAATAAGTATTTTCAGAAAAAAATGTAACTAACAAACCCGTTTGAAAAATGTATGAATAAAAAAATCTGAATGTAGATTATACTTATAAGATACTATGTCATTATCCTCATGGTATGGCCCTCTCGCAGATCCTGTAGCGCAAGAGACATACAGTCCGGCTCATCCCACATACAGCTACAATAATTGGAACTCTGGCGCCTCTACTGGCCTTCTCAAGTATTCGCCAAATTAAACGACGCTAAACGCAAAGGCACCACTTTAAATGTCAGACGTCTGCATGTGCTTGTAATCAGCGTTGGGCAAATTACTCAGTAATAAGTTACTATTTACTTATTACTCCTTCAATAAGTTATAATATTACGTTATATACTACTGGGTATTAAATTGAATTAGTTACGATACTCTTACATTACCATATTACTTTCACACTTGCATTGTAGTATTTGCGGGCGCCAGGGAGCTGCTATAAAAATGTGGGAGAGTTGGGATGTCTGGGTGCTCACCAATTTGTTTATGTTCCTATTTAAAGAGAGAAGGGTTTTAAGGAGGTATGCCGGCCTCATCTCTCCATCCAATCAACAAATCAATGGATTCCTTAATTCTCTCTGTTAGGAAAATGGGTACCTTTCGTCACCTTTTTTCCCCCCTGACTTCTATGCAGGGATGTAGCTTGCTCAGCACTTTCTCTAATGGTGAGAGGGTTTCAAAAGTCCTCATTTATGGGGTTTGTACTTGGCTTTCTTATAGCTCTCCAGAGTCAAACGTGATGTCTTCCCCTCCCGCTGCTTGATAATGACATCCTGGGAGCTGCAAAACAATGTGGGCGGTGGTCTACTCTGCATGTTTACAACCGCAGCATTGAAACGCAAGCATGCGCTCAAATTTAGTAAAAGTCGAGCACAAGAATTAGGCATATTTAATAATGAGCCATTTATAGGCGTCATTCCATGCCCCGTTTCCCGTGTTGACATAGTTTCTTGAGTTTCTTGAGTTCTGTGCAGTAGCTGACAAGTTCAGGTGAAAACACCACATGGATAATGTGGAATAGCCACCATATTATGCACATTTCTACTCCGTTTTCAGATTACACTCGGTTTCCAGTGACTCAAACAAGCCACTGTTCACCCTGCCCCCTCTTTCGACGAAGCAAATTATTCTTTTGGTATTTTGAGTCTTTGTGTCACGTGAGCAAAGAACCAAAGATCCAGACGATTTGATTAATCAGATTAATCTGAGTCCTTTTCACTTGAAATCCTCAGGCTAGTGAGGATGCAGCAGTTATTAGTACTGCATCTGGTCGTTAGATCACCATGATAGGCATTGCACTTTTGCGCTTATAACACTGAGATTGCTGGTTTGAAACCAGAGCTTTACAAAAGTTTATACTGATAAATGTTTGGCTCAGTGGATTGATTTACGTCGATAATTATGTCATATGGTAGGGCTGTAGTCTCTGAAACGTGTATCCCTTTTCTATAACGGTTTACATTTGAATGACTTTAAACAATTCTAACCGCACCAGCAATGGGGAAATGTGATTTAAATAATATATTGAGAAATGTACCGGCTCTTTGTTAACGAGGTGCGAACACTACAACAGAGGGACAGGCCTATACTGTGTGTTACATCCAGTTAGTGTGAGAAACATATCTCCAAGCACCAGTTTGACTTTGTCAGGTGAAACGTCTTGTGTGTGAGACCCCCTGTTGCTGACCAATCACGCAACGACGTCAATACACCCGACAACAAGAGAGACAGTCGTGTAGTGTGCGCTGCACATCGATCTAACAACTTTAAAAGTCATGTAGTGTGAACTGTAACACGGCGTTACCTTTTATTCTCTGGTTGACTAGTCCCATGTCTGGCCCCTGCTCTCTGTAGTGGCCGGCCTCTTCTCTGCAACGCCGGGACATTAAAATACACCAGCAAACACCACTAGACTTACAAAGAGGAATAAAGGTCCCTATGTCTACTTGACATTTAAAAAAGAAAAGTGCAACATGCATCCACTAAACAACTTGCAGCTCCTCAAATAGCTTTTAATTACTCACCATGAGTATCACCAAAGTGTCATTACAATATCTTGTATATTAACTTGCAGTGTCATTACAATAACTTGTATAAACCTTTAACTGAAACACCCAGTGGTTTCAAACGGCCTTGTTCGAGTTCGTGTGCATCAACATAAATGAGCTGACAGAGGGTGTTCGCAGTATGCTATAGCCAGTGTTGGGCAGTAACAAGTTAATGTAATATTACTTTTTTCAGTAACTAGTAGTGTAACATTACTTTTTCCAAAATATTATTACAATTACTAATCCAAGTAATTCTGCATTACTGCATTACAAGAACGATATTTCTGGTCCTAGCAAACATAGGGTAGGCTAATTGAACCAACCTGTCCAATCATCTGGTTTGAGAGGCTGCAATGTTTTCACTTTGACTAATTGTTGACTCCTAAGGTTAATTATTGTTCCAATAAAGAGGATTCAATTCTCAAATGAGCTGGCTACACATTTTTCAGAAGGGGTGAGGCAGGGCAGTGATGCAATAGTAATGCAACTAGTAATGTAACTAATTACTTTTAATATCCAATAATAAGTAAACTAATATTATTATTTTTTGAAGGAGTAATAAGTAACTAGTACCTTATTACAATTAGTAACTTGCCCAACGCTGGCTAGATCTCAGAAGCTCTGGTTGTCCTGTCTGGTTTTCTTTTGGAAATTCCACACATGCATCCACGAATGCGTGTGTTTTCGCCAGGACGCGCTGATACAGCCAAGAAATGGGTCATCAGCGGGAAATCCAACTTCCTCTCTGAAATCAGTAAATCACTTGATTCTTTTGTTCCGTCTGGCAGGAGAATAGGCACCGTTCTGCCCCTCTTTCCTGGCAGCTCTGTATATACACACTGAGCTTACTGCGGAGTTCTTTTCTACGGTAGTGTTTGCATCTTTTTGGTTGTTACCCTTGATAAATGACATGTCTTTTGCAGCATCACGAGTCTCCACGATACAACAGAGTTGTTTCAAGCCCAGTATCTAAAGAACACAAGGATGACACTGTCCAGTTACCTCAATGCTCAATGATAACTGTCATGGGTGGATGTCAAACACACGAAGCAGCAAGACTCAAGCCTTTCACTGTAGTCCATTCGTGCAGAGGGTACTCCACTGGGGCAAAGACACAGAGCAAACGGGCCTGAATAACGTTGGATAGACGCTAGGCATGGGACGATATGAACAATGAATATCCTGGCCAGAATAATTGCTAATTAATAATTACGATATTTGATATTATTATTAAACATATTTCTACAGTACACTACTTTTACAATACTACTACAAAAAGATTATGGACATTTTAAGACAAATTCATTGTAATGAAATGTCCATAATCATTTTAAATAAAATACAAATGATCGTTAATACATTTTCTATTTCAGCTCTTACAACACTGGAATCACTTTAGTTACAATTATTTTTATTATCATGACACGTGTGCTGTATATTTTGTTCTTTTTGTTTTGAAACCAGTATTTAAACTAATATGATTCATCTTTTCTATGTGGGGACACAATGGGCAGGCCGAGCCTTCAACCATTGACTGGAAAGAAGAAAATCAATATTCAATCAATACAAGTGAGCTAGACAGCTTTTTTTCAAGTCACTTGTGAAAATATTCATAATTATGTGAGAATATTCATGATTATCCTGATAATGGACATTCACCACGATACAATTATCATCAGTACTTTTATCTCGATAATCGATAATATCACATATCGTCCCATCCCTACTAGACACGGATAACAGAAGAGCCGGGTAACGGAGTATACTGTACTAGAGCTAATGTCACACGTGGTCCACACAGGTGAAGAAGGGCAACCTATCGGCATGGCAACCAGAGGGACATAACCGTAACAAGATTATACCCACTAGACAATACATTGAGTCAAAAGAGCGTAGAGTGCAATGGAATAATGTTATAGAAGCAGGAACAACACTACAAGTAATAATTTAAAAGAACATGTTTAGCGTGTTTCTTAGTCACGACAAGCAGACAAGCTGTTAATCATCCTATTCATATTACTTCGTTGCTCTCCTGAAATCAAGCATGGCGATAGTTCAGGTAAGTCACGCCCGGCCACGCTTAAGCTCAAATGTCATCTGATCACAATCAGCTCACCGCCCACTTTGGCCCACAGGATTGGCCAATCTAGCCAGGCCTGCCCTACACCCATTCTTAGCGCTTTCTCTGCAAGCGTTTACATAACAAGCTCCACGTGAGTCTGTTCAACTTCATGTAATGGTGTATAATAAGAAATGCAAATAACTGTAAAAGGATGACCGATAAAAGGAACTCAGGTGAAGGCAGATTCCAGGATTGAGTTTGATGAAGAGCAAATGCATATAGATTGAAGAGATGGATGGAGGGGTAGATTAGACGTGGATGAAAATGATGGATGGATCGCTGGAGGAAGGGAGCAAAATGAGCATGTGCAATAAATTATAGTAGGAAGGCGAGCAGTAAAATAACTGTGAAATGAACAAATCACACCCCCACGTGTGTGTGTGTGTGTGTGTGTGCAGTATGTATACTTAATGAGTGTCAGTTTGTGAGCATTGCGAGCCGAGTGATAATCTTTAGAACATTTGCACCTGTATGATTGTTTGTCTATTATAATAAAGGTAACGTCAGCAAAACACTTACGTTTCATAATCTATTGAAACAAGGCTGAAAGAATTTGACTATTTCTGCAAACATTATTCTGAATGTGTGCACTCGAGGGGGGGGGGGGGGGGGGTTTAAAGGAAGGTGAATCTTTATTGTAGATGTAAATTTGCACTTTTATTGCACAAATGTGAAACGAATAGATACATTGGAGAATAGGTGGACGTGTTTGGAAAGAAAAGGCATAGTTCATTAACTAAGAAAGCAATAAGTGAAAGAGGGATGAAAGAGGGTCTTTCGTTAGGCCGAGTAGAGGAGAAGGAGGATTGGAAGGATTTGTGTTCTATTGTGGATCAGACATGTTCGCTCGTACAGGCAATTTGGGCTTTTATTGTGCATGTGCCGGCAGTGATTGGATTAAATGAACAACGTGATTGCTTATTGGCTGGAGAGCTTTGGTGTGGATGTAAATGCAGTAGATTGAACAATCGCTTCGTTAAGTCAACCTTTTAAACTGAACAATGAATTTACCCAAACCTCTTTGCAACATTCTTGTACTGTATACACCTTAACGTGTGTTGACTGTGTTTCATGAGCCTGGCAGGCCACAAATGACTGCTGTATTCACCAAATCCAAAACACTGCTCCTCACTGTAACTTAAACGGATGTTTCAGTTCATTGAACGTAAATACAGTATAGGTAACGCCATGAGCCTTGTCATATTTTACATTGGTTTTTGATTTATCAACTAAATAATTACCAAAAAAGTGACGAATGTAATTACAAATTAAAGATAGGAGGGGAGGGGGGGGATAACAAGCTTGACCTTTGTCATATTAGCTAAACATCCTGGTTATGTTTTGGAGATCCATTCTGGAAAGTTCCTGAACCTTAGTCCAGTTTTAAGACAGCAAAATGCAGGAACTGTACTGTATTCATACAGTTAAAGTAAATGGAGAAATACAATTGATTGATGTGGATGGATGGATATAATAGATATGAAAAAGTGAAGTGGTGAGAATTGCTGATTAGGTTTTGAGAAATGTCCTTTTATAAAACAAATTACAAATGTATGCCTATGACTGTAAGTGATGGATAGTATTGTACTCACAAGCTCATGCCATGGCATGCACCTAATTAAGCTATGTACTGTAAGATAGCTTTAATTGGACGCACCACTTCTTGACACCTCATGTTAGCTTGTTAGAATTATTCTGTTATTTTATGTAAAATGCCCTGATTTAGCCTCATTAACAAACATGCACAATGACATGTAGACAAGATAACATGTGCTGTAATGAATAATCTTGTGTTCATTTGCATCTTGTATGTAGAACGTAAACTGCCTTAAAACTTGAGGCATTCATCGTGTACTTTTCCCAGCACAACTTTCAGTATCTTCCCGTTTTAAACTGGAACACTTTCACAGACATGGTTTTTGTTGTTCTGTGTCAATAGATAATGTTTTGCGTCCTCCGGTTTGTTTTGTGTTCACATGGGAAAGTCTAGAGCGGAACATCCACAGGGCCGGCAACACGCCGGCATTGTAGACATTCTTTGGGTTGAGGGTTTTTGTACTTGAGACATATTGACATGTTGTTGGTCATTGTTTTAGTGGCCATTCTTTTGTTTGTGCTGGAAACCACGACTACCAAGACCACCCCCTCTAAGCAGTCTTGGTCCGCTCTATTAGTTTTGAGTCAGAGTGCGAGTGTTCATATGTGCCCAAACAAACCGAACTTGGGGAGGGGGGGGTGGAGGTGGATGCTCCACGTTCTGATTCAACGGCTCTGACCGAGCCCGATGTGAACGTGCCCTACAGGGCCACCGACAAGGAGAGGGACCTGAGTCACGTATCCCCTGGCCCTGGTTTGACAACCAGGTCAACTACAGTACAGTAGTACACATGGAAGGATTGTAGGCTGTCTCCCAAAATCCCCAAAGCAATAATTGGCACTTTTTACTTATCTACTGTAAGGTAAGTTACTTTACTTTCTTCTTGTGTTTCAGTAAATATCCTCGGACTCCACCTGAGGGGGTCCGCCCCAATTATTAACACATCGGTGCCTTCTACCATTTGATTAGAGCGTTCCCCTGCCACGCAACACATCCAACTGTAAGTACCGTTACATTATATTATGCGATGTAATTTGTGTGGCAACAATGTTACGCCTTCAGCAGCTGGACGCATCAAAGGTGTCCAACCTCACTGGAAAATGTAATTCTATTAGCTGCAACAAAAAACATCTGTTTTGCCATAGTGGATCATATTAGATCAGAACAATATTGTGTTCTAGTATTTATAAGTCGCATTGTCTGTCACATCACAGACCACAAGAGGATCAATATCGATCTCTCTCTCTCTCTCTCTGTCTCATACTCTAATACAAGACATTTAAATTGGAGATGCCGTAACATAATGAAAAGTTCTCCAACAAAATTATAAAAGTATTTCTTGCTTTGACAAATATGAACATTTTACTACAAGTAACGCGATTTGATTGTTCGGCTGGGAAAGATGATGCACCTACTGTATATTTCTCCTGCGCATGGAAGCAGCATAGCTACCTAGTTACTCTAGCCTTCGTCGTTACCACAGCAACCCATGCAGAAGGGTTTGGTGATGTTCTGGACACACAAATCTGATCTGATTACTTGTAAATGAGAGTGTGGACAGTGGTCTCTTTAGATCTGTTTGAGGAGCCAGTCTCATTGGCCTGCAGCTAAATGTCCCAAACAAGCCCTGTTTATTAATCTTTCCTCAAATCCTGCAGTTTCCCTGCTTAGGGCCAGATATAGATTGAATCCCCATTGACTGCTCCCAGATCTCCTAGACTGTCTCCTCTACTTGCGTCTAGCTCATGTTGCTACAGTGCTTTATATGAACATATTTTAATGTATTGAAATTATGTATTTGTTCCAACAGAATTCTGAAAACTGAACAGAATAACGAAATGTGGGGGCATCTGTCTGTCTGTCTGTCTGTGCACACACACACACACATTGATTGCATGGCAGCTGGCTTTTGTCCAGCATGAGGGTGGTGGGGCAATATGGTCACCGTGGTAACCCAAAGATGTAATATAATATGTCAAGAAAATTGACATTTACACACACGTACTCAGGTGCATACATGGAAAGAAACGAAAGCGAGCGAGAGCCCGCGGGCGCAAGAGACAACCAACCAGCGGACAGCTTGAAAGGTCAAGTTTGTTAAAAGAAACAAATAAACGATCACCCTTCATGCGACCAAACCTCATGTTTGCACCGTGGACGTTCTCCACACGCGTACATTCTGAGGAATATTGAATGTTTCAAAGGTAATAATGGCTCCTGGGTCAATGTTTCCGCCCTGCTCAGTGAGTATTGAGATGCATGTTTGCATGCTGAAGTCGCTCCTTGGTCGAACCCAATATGCAGAGTGTTTTGTCCTGCTCTGTCGGTCTGGGAACTGTCCATTCATGACCAAAGTCAAAAATAAACGTTACCCTAACGACAGTGTGATCTGGCAACCTGGCTGACTGCTCATGGTCACAGATGGGCACTGAGGCCTGTAAAGACAGCGGCCAAAATCATTGGTACAGAATTAAAGGCAGGGTTAGTCATTCTCGAGAACACTTGCTAACGTCGAGCTCAAATACAAAACAAAACGCCTTTAGAGGCTCCACCCCCACACATTGAAACGCATTGCAAAGCCAAGGAGATTGTTGTGAGCGGAACTGGGTTTAACGGTTATACACACACACACACATATTATGAATGGATGGATGGATGGATTGATTGCCACCACTACATGTTCTGAAATTAGCAAAAAAGTATTGTCCACAATTTAGATCGACTTGACTCGTAAACTAGGGTCCTCAATATTTAAGTCGGGATGCTAAAGTCACCTATAAGGAGGTCATTTCACATTCATTTCTAAGTATTTTGTTAATCTTCAAGAATTGTGTCAATTACAATGAATTGTCTAGAGAGTGATCTCTGGGATATCATAACTCATCGTCTGTCCCAGATATTCCCTTTACTCCAAGAATGTTTCCTTCACTCTGACACTGTGCACGCAAACACACACACACACACACTCAACAGTGAGAGAGAGCCTGTCAGGATGAAAACTGATTCCACTTTTCTGTCTGGCTCGGGGGTTTTCCAGACTAACATTGCTCAATAGATAACATGCACATGAATGCACACACACACACACACATGTACATACTGTAATCTCTTTCTATAGCTCATTCACTCACTCACTCAATCACATGCGCGCGCACACACACACAATCTTACATTACATGCAAGCTGTGTGTGTGTGTGTGTGTGTGTGTGTGCTCGTGGGGGTATTACCTTCTGTATGTGTGATCATGATTCTGGCTCTACAACACGCCTGCCATGGGATTTTGTGAGGAACACACATTATTATTGCTCCTCAACCACTGAATGATTTCTTGACTGGGTGAAAGGCAGTTTGACGTGTGTGCTCACTTCACGTCAGTACACAGTCACCTTATTCTTTAACCTGTTTTCTTTTCATTTAAAGTATATTTTCTCTCACATTTTAAATATTTTACTCTTGTCTTTTGTCTGCAGTCAATTGACACGGATACTGCTGTTTTTGTATTTCACCAAAACGTGGAAACCGGGAAATCTTGCTCAGTAGTTTTATTATATATATATATTTTATTTCAATATTTAATTGTAGGTTTGTACAGTGTGTTAGCATAGACATCAATACTGTAGGTGGACACAGGCAGATAAAAAAGGCAATTCGTGCTGCTTACAAAAGCTTTGCTCCTTGTCACAAGGAGGCAAGTGAATCGAGGTTAGGGGCTACGGAATCTTGAAAGTGCGTTCTTACATGTACCACGTGCACAGGACAACCAGAAGAGCACTGTAAGACACAATCTGTGACACTGGCGTTTGCGATTTGAAGCCTTGTGCATGTGTGCCATTGAACAGCATAAAATGCAATAGATTTTTGTTTTGTTTATGTTGAAGACAATTTGTAGGTATGCTATGAACCTTTCCCAGACCAGCATTAACACCCTACAAGGGACATGTGTGCTTAGCACGTCCTACACTCAGAAACCTGTGTGTGAAAGTGAAAGTTGGCCACACAAAAATCTATAAATAAGATGTAATGTCAATGACCAATATAAACACACAAATAGATATGTTGTGAGAAATGTAACTCCTGCTGGCAAAATGTTTTATTTTTCACTACTTCCCCAGAATATGATTCACACTTAACTCACACTTTTAGAATATGCTGACATTGACCTCATATATTATTATTGTTAAACCTTTATTTTAACAGGAGAGAACTCTTGAGGTAATGGTCATTATGTGCATTAAAGACCACAATAAATACAATACAAATACTTAAGTAAAAACTCAACTATATGTTTGTCAACCATTTTAATTCAGTTGCAGATACCCGCTCCTTTGTTTTAAAAATATTTTGCTCATAATGCCCTCATAATGTCTTGGAATATGTTCCTGCCTGGTCATAGGAACTCAATAATATCAGCTGGGAAGTCTGTTTTTGTCAGCAGTCATCAGCAATATGCAAAAACATATGCATGCATGTGTTTTTGCATATTAGCAAAGTGCATATGAATCTGCAATATTTCTATCCATCCATCCATCCATCTTCTTCCGCTTATCCGGAGTCGGGTCGCGGGGGCAGCAGCTCCAGCAAGGGACCCCAAACTTCCCTTTCCCGAGCCACATAATCAAGCTCTGACTGGGGGATCCCGAGGCGTTCCCAGGCCAGTGTGCAATATTTCTAGCACTTCCTTATACATAAATATCTTCCAGTGTTTTTCAATCGTCTTGTATGAAGGGAGGAACATTTCACCATTTTGTAAAGATCACAATGATGGGTTAGTGGTTTTCAATTATTAATTAACCTTAAAAGCAGGGGTTAGTTATTCCCTTGAACGCTTGCTAACTTCGAGTTCAAATCAAAACAATGTCCCTCTGCAGTGCCGCCCCACACGTTGAAGCCAAAGTCCTTCTATAGTGTCTCTGGTAGTACTATGGCTTTGTTCTTGTGAGCAGTGTTCACCACTTTGTTTATGTTCCTATCTACGGAGCCAGGGCTGGCTTACACATGGGGCTTATCCAATTCAATTCATTTACACATGTAGCTCTACTGTCAAGCATCAGCCATGTCTAACCCACCCAGGCCACACTATCAGCAGCAGGCTTCTAAAATGCATCTGAAACATTCTGCTGCTGGAGCTGCTGCCCCCGCGACCCGACTCTGGATAAGCGGATGAAGATGGATGGATGGATTCTGCTTTGGCCTCTAGAGGCCAAAGCAGAATTTGGATTTGAGGAGAGTTTGGATCGGAGGACTTAAGACACCAGACAACACAGTTATTATTATATTATTATTATTATTATATTATACAACAGTGTTAACATCTTGACACCAACTCTAGTTGCATGCATATTAGAATATAAATATTTCCTTATTTTTGTGTTTCTCTTACAAATTACAAAATTACAAATTCCAGGATCATATTCTCATTTTCTCAAGGTGAGACTGTAGTCTTAGATTTGTTGAAACCTTATTCCTTTATTTAGTACAGTTTTGACAGTGAATACAATATATTCATTCAGAGTTGTGACAGAGAACTTTAAAGGCCGACTCGGAGTGAGAATCAGACCGATTGACAGTGATTGTCCAAAACAGCTGGATTTTTCTGCGTGAGACGCATTGAAGTCAATGGTGTTTTCTTTTCATGCTAGCATGAGACAGGACGTACTGCAAAAGGATTTGGCACACGCCAAACACATGAGTTGGCAACCCTCCAGTCTCTTGTCCTGTCTCACACAAATATGACTGAATTCCTATTTGTCTCTCATTGTTTTTTGCAGTCTGTTATAACATTTTTATTTTAATGTTAACCTTTAGTGTTCATTTTGTCCCTGGAAGGGATTTGTAGCATTTGTTTGTACAAAACAGTGTTTAGTTTGACATAACATTTGTACAGACCACTCTAAGTTGTAAAGCTCATAGCCTATATCACAGCAACTGCAATAAAACACACCATGCTATTACTCAAACTAAACTGCCAAACTAATTCTATGCTAATCTTTGTAATTTATGGTAGAGCCTAAACTTGAGACCTGAGTTAATGCAAGGCTAGCCACCTGACTAAATGCTAATCGTTTGTAATTTATAGCACTGGGGTAGGTAGGTTGGCCTAGCCAAAATGAGTTAAGCTCTCCACACACACACACACACACACACATGCACAATTATTTCACTCTATCACATAAACCTACACAGTGCGTGCGTGCACGTAATTGTTGCCACCACACCTTAGTTCACAGGTGGTATTGAACAAAGATTTCTGTTCACACAAAGGAACACCTAAAGCACAATTAAAGGCTTAGAACTGATTGTTGAACATTTGTTTTTGATATATTGAATAATTAAGACAAAGGGGAATTAGACACAATAAGACATATGCTATTACAACACTTTTATTTTTGTGTTACATTTGCTAGCCATGATTGAATACAAACCATTGAGTTTGATCTAGATTCTAGATCAAACTCAATGGTTTGTATTCATGTATTCATGTTTGAAACGTCTTTACTTTCTAGATTCTAGAAAGTAAAGACGTTTTGTAACATTTGCTATGTCCATTTGAACTAAAAGCAGCCCTTGTGTTACTGAACCTTTAACTCTTTAAACATACAAGTGAAATGATCTGTCCACATCATTCTGATGGTTAACGTCTTCTGAATCGTCTCCTCATCATTCTCAAACAGCCACATCGCATCAGGGTGACCGCCATGACTTGATGACATCACCCCTCTTCACTTCACTTCAACATGGCCCCTCCTGATTGGCTGTCACCATGGCAGCCACCGCTGATGTTGCTAATGTTCGCCTGCTGCCTGCTGTCGGTGTCTGGTGCCACCATGCCTTTCCCCAAGGACCTGCAGCCAATCAACGTTTTCAGTTGGGAACGTGAGTAGTCTCTTTGATTGGCTAACGAAACGTTTTAGAAATACGGAGTGTTCTGAAGCCTTTAAAAGACTCCTAATTAACAGTTGTCGCGGGGGGGGGGGTGGGGGGGGCTTTGTTTTAAAGCTTCAAACTTTTGTGGAGACGTGCCTCTGTGTTTTCATCATTTATACAGAAAATTAACCATGTGAAAAGGATGTGACCTTCATGATGAAATCTATGGACATTCTGAATTTAAAGTCTAAATGAAATCTGAAGTAATCACTTGCCGTTCTGATATATATACACAGTACTTCAAAACTATCTAGGTTTGTGTGAATGCTTTATCTTTTATAAAGGATAAGTACATCTATTCCATGGTCTGTCCTCAAATTTAAAGTAACAGTGGTGAAATAGCTTGTGATGTCTGGTTGCATAAGTGTGTATCGTACTGTATCCCTACACAATGTGTTTCCGCGTTTAGCTTATTTTGAAGCCTGGTCCATATAGCTTTAAACTATGGGTCAGGATTTTTATACCAGGGAAGGATTTTTGTATGTACTCAAACTTAAAGTGTAACTGCACCGTAATATGTGATTTCTTACCTGAACGATCTAAACGATACTTAGTACCCCATTACTACATTACACTGCTTTACATGTTCTAAATGATTCATTTACACCTGCTTGATCCCAGATGATGACTTGTGACAAATATTGCTGAATATTTGTATTTATTTATATGGATATTCTTCTTTTTTTTTTAAACTTATTGTCTTAAGTTTTTATGTCTGAAACAGTGTTGCTTGCTTGTGCTGCTGTCTTGACCAGGATGCTTTTGTAAGTGATATTTTTAATCTCAATAAGACTTATCCTGGTTATATACCAGTTGAGACGTCACCACAACCCTAATGGATAAGCAGTGATGGATGGATGGATAGTTTAGACATCACAGCAAATTATAACCCATGGTGATCCTCCAAAGGACACTTCAAGGACAAAGTGAGACAAACAACTAAAGTAGCACACGGGGTCCACACTTTTAACATACAGGTCATATATCATGCGTTATACTAAATCCAAAGAAGAGAGGAGTCTCATTGAATAGCCTTAATTTCTCAGAACATAGGATATGTTGATACGTTTTGTTTCAAATGAAACTTCTTTGCTTCTGGACATTTTTGAGCCTGTAATAAAACCCAGAAATGCTGATGCTGCAGATACCGACGTCTGAAGAAGGCCAGTCTCACTGCTTCTCTAATCAGTTTTCAGATGTGCTAATATATTTGCAAAAGGGGTTTTATAATGATCAAATTGCCTTGAGTCAACTACTTCAAGTTCCCTGGTGTGTCATTTGGTCAGTTAGTGCACATCGGCGGAGGCTGCCTGGGGAACCATCAGTGCAAAGAAGAAAGTCTAGCTATGCTATATAATATATGTCTAGCTATGCTATATAATATATATCTAGCTATGCTATATAATGTATATCTAGCTATGCTATATAATGTATCCACACATTTCATAAATGCTCACATGCATTTCTACTTCCATTGCATTAGTAAAGCCTTACTGTACTTGTAGTAGTAGTTTTCATAATGTTGGTAGTATTGAGGGAAAATACATTTGACTCAGTCAAGAAGTCAGTGCAGCAGAAATCAACAAAAAAGTTTAAAAAAAAACTATATATATATATATATATAATGCGCGCACACACACACTGTGTATATATACTTTTTATTTTATCCAAATTGACTTACAAGTAGTACATTTGTCAACCATGTGCTGGCAGGAGCCTGGAACCTGTCCATTTCTTGGGGATGGAGTGGGACAGTTCCCTCTTCTGCCTTGTAGGCCAACACCAGTGTCTTGAATAATGTTGGATCACGATTGGCAACCAGTGAACTTGGCTTGGTTGAATACCAGACGTGCCGCTGCATTTTGCACATGCTGTAAGGGTCTGGAAGCGGAGATCCGGTGGTCCGGAGAAGCAGAGGTTTACAGTAAAGTCTAGGAGGAAGATCACTAGAGCTTGTGCCCAGTGTGGCTGTGGGTCCTACTGGTGTGGTGGAATTATCTACACTGTCGTCATCATCATCTTCCATCTCTTCTTAAACCCCGTGTCCACCATAGCGTTTTTTCCTCACGCCAGCATTATTTTTCAGTTGATTCCAATGGCAGCGCCGCGTATTCCTGGGCTTCTAAAAAATGCCAGGAGCATCGGGTGGGGCTGAACATTGAGCGTTTTTTTCTCGCCAAACGCCGGGCTTTTATTTCACGCTGGGTGCTGAGCGTTTTTCAAGTAGAACATTTTTCAACTTTGGGTGAAACGCCGCGACCATCACTGTCACTGTTTCCCCGGCCGTCCAATCGCAGCGGTGAAGGGGCGGCACAAATACTACGAGCTACAGTCACATCCTACTTCTTGCACACAACGACAGCAACAATGAAGATGCTTGTCAGATGATATCCCCGACTACCACAACAATACTAACACGAAATTATGTATAGAATATTACAAATGAAATAAGTAAATAACACAAACTAGCATGTCTATTTACAGCATATGAATTCCCACGGAGATTCTGTATCATAGCAACCAAAGCGCTTCCAAAAGCACTTCATAGCGCTGCCAGTTGGGCTTTTCAGCAGAGCAACCAACGTTTTCACATGAGGAAAAAATCTTTGGTGGACACGCGGCCTTAGCGTTCCTCACATTCTCATTACATTCATAGAAACAAAGTCACTGGAGCTCTTGATTGCTAGTTTCTAACATGCTAATGTAAATGTTCTTGCTGCTGTAGTGTAGATGAGTAGGGAATGGTTAAAGAAATCGAACTGCTTAGTGGTCCTAACTTGTCAGCACTGTTTTAAATCAGAAGTGTCACTGTTGTCCTTTAAGGCTCCCGCCAACAGTATCCAGACTTCCAGGGTTTGCTCCAGGATAATGATACCCTGCGACTGGGCCTGGACTTCCAGAGGATGCTGCGGATTAACCACATGCTCTATATCGCAGCGAGGTTACCCCCTGCACCCACACACACATTTGCTGCACCTACACACATACTGTGTACTGTGCATACACACATGGCAGCATTTCTGTGAGCCTCCACACATGAGTGTTGCGTCGCAGAGACAGCCTGCACTTGCGTAAAGTCTGGGACACAGCGATGGCTATGAAATGAAAGGCAGGACTGAAATTAGTGAATAATGTACTAGCGTTGCTGGAATTACATCTAGCCTTATGAGTGACGATGCTATCGGCCAATTAAAATCTACAACACCACTCCCTGAGAGCGCTGTAACAAGCTTACAGGGGTTTATGTATCAGACGTTCAGGACAAGTTGCTTATGAGACGTACTTTAATGCTAATGAACGAAAGAGGCTTCGCGTCAGTCGCATGTGCAGTCCACGCGGCCGACGCAGAAGTATAACCTGTTGAAGCCTTTTGAAGCAACGGGACAACATTCAACAACAGCATTTTTCTAGGAAACATAATGTGACAAGTGTTGACACTGTTTTTGCAACAGCAGTACAAATTAGCCTTCTATCCTTTCAGAGATCATGTGTTTGCTGTAAACCTGACCATGGCTTCGGAAGCATTTGTTCCACAGCTGGTATGCCTTTTGATAAATTACATGACTCAGCTGAATACAGTGCTATGAACATGACTCTATATATATATATATATATATATATATATAAAATACATCATAACACTGGTAATAACATTTGGACCATATTGCCAATACAATCTTTATAATAATAATTTATATTATTGAAAATGTCACGAAGACAGCTTATTTAACACAATTTATGCAATTTAATTAAGTGCTGAAATCTACAGGTATAGCCTTGTCTACCAGTAGTTTCCCAGTGCAATAACACATGTAAAGTCAAGGGAATATAACAGCTCTCATGCATACTGTGTATACAGAGTGCATTTTGGAGCATATTCATGCCAAATACATTTTCCCAAGCATGCTGTATGTCCCCCCCCCCTTTCTCTCAGAGGTTGACGTGGAGGTCCAAAGATGTCAGCAAGTGCACAGTTCGAGGGAAGAACACCGTAAGGGGTCTTTCACCTATACTCTTTCTTCTACTGTAAATGGACTGAATTTCTTAGCACTTTTCTGACTTTCCGGCCACCCCAGCACTTTACAGTATTGCCTCTCTCACACACACACACACACACACACATGCACTAATGACGATACTGCTGGTACTTTCAACTAATTATTATGAATGATTATTTTATGTATAGTTAAAGCTACAATCTCACTGTCCAGTACATTTGGTAAGTGATGACGTCCAAACCAAACTACCTTGTGTGCATGTGGGCTAATTTATTTTTGTCAGTGATGTTGCCATTTAGGGCAAGATTTTAATAACTATTCCCCGTCTTCTGATCTTAGCATAAATTCACATTTGACAGCAGTTGTCAAATGTCTGTTTCATAACGACAACAAAAAAAAGACACGTTTTTCAATGTTGCAGCCATTTATTAGTCACATTCAGCATATCGCTAACATCTATAGCTACTAACGCTAACTAAGTAAGTACTTCACATCACGGCATGTTACTCATAGACTCAAGAACGTTTTCTGTCCACATTTTTTGATCCTAGTTTTTGATTGCAAATGTGCCGCTGTGTTGTTTCAGGACGAATGTTACAACTACGTCAAAGTGTTGGTGCCTCGTAACGACGAGACCTTGTTTGCCTGCGGGACTAATGCTTTTAACCCCACCTGCCGCAATTACAAGGTACATAATGTACAGTGGGCTCTGTGTGTCTTTGTGTGCACGCGATATATACTAAAGCATTCTCTTCTCTGCCACAAAAATGTAACAATTTTACTATACAGTATCCATGCCATATCTACAATATTCCGTAAGGGCGTTGTTTCCCCCGAGATTATAATTGTATGTATTTGTTCCAACAGGAGTGTACTTGTTTAACTTACCTCTGCACTTGTCAACAAATGTCATGGTCTTGTTACTGTTGAATGCAAATAAGGACTTCACACACTTTGCTGAACTCCTGCCAGCAAACCAGGATGAATTAGCTAAGGAGGTCGTTGCGACGTGCCATTTCAGTGGCGTCTCCAGTCGTTCTGCGCCCACCTGTAATTGGACATGTCAGTGAGTGGAAGGCTGTGCGGAGAGCAAACAACCGCTGACGGCAGTCACGCAGCAGCCGTCACTTGTGACACTCCTTGGCGCTCTCGTCGCAGTCGTGATTGACAGGAACTGACCCCATTCGGCGAGCGGCTCGTACCTTTTAGAACCCCCCTCCCCCACGCCCTTCTCCTTCCTCTCCGTGGGGCGAAGGGCGCGGGGGGGGAATGAGACTTCTGAAGTGTTTCTCATTCAGACTTTCTGAACGAGAAACTGGCAAAAAGAGCTTGATTGACGGTGCAGAGTTGAACCATTTTGAGGCGGCTTGTCACTCATGTTATCACTTCGCATCGTGTATTTCTTCATGTGCGTGTGGGGAAAACCACTAACCGCCATAATAGATTTAACACCATCCACCAAATTTGTGAAAACCCTACTTTGATAAAACCCTCCTTAGGATTTTGATGTTTACTTCAAATGTTGCTTTTTAGGGCGTGGCGGAATACAATAGAAAACACTGCATAGTGTGTTGCAATACGCACGTCACTGCATTAGACTTTTACAGCCTTCGGGGGGTTACTTTGCATAAACCCTATTCCAGTCCATTTCTGTTTACACCTGCCTGCCCAGACATCCCAACCTGCTCGAACCCATTTCCGGCAAGGCATCGCCATCCGCCTGTCCACTACAACTCCCCCCCCCTCCACCATCCCAGTCCGCTAACCTGTCATAAATGACAGAAATATATCCGTCGCTCCCTCGCTCTCTCTCTCTCTCGCGCTCTCTCTCACTCTCTCACCGCCTGCTCTCGCTCGCTTTTCCGGGATATTTTATGCTATTTGCGGGCGTCAGGGAGCCTTAGCTATTAAAATGACGGGAGACTCCCAGAGCTTTCCGGGAGACTTGGGACATCTTCCTGCCTTTTGCCTGTGTGTACAGCTGAAACTGGAGGTTGGGAGGGAGGGAGGGCCTAGGTAAGTGCAGTGTCCACAGCTATAAACAGATCTGGTTCCCCCGGGGTCATAAGAGAAGCAGACAGGTATTTATGAGACGTTTAGGAGGCTAAACGTTCTTCGCCAGGCTGGCTGTAGCAGGGTTTCTCTTAGCAATTCAGCTACAGTATAGCACACTACAGCAAGAACCAGCAAGAGAGCTCAGTGAAGCCTTGTTTGTTGATGCTGTATCGATGGTTCTTCATCCATTCCTAATGGCTCCAAAGTGTGTCCCAGTGTTTCAGTCCTGGCAAAAGTGATTCATGAGAATTTTAATCAAAAGAGTGACTTGCACTTCTCACCACCAGTGCCCCTGCAAAGTTGTTCCATTGCAGTAATTTCACACGCCCCTTAACATTGATTCAGTTAATGGTACACCACTCGACTGCATTATAGTGCCTTCAAAGGATTAATTTGCTATCCCAGTTTAGTGTTTATGACACAACTGTCCACAAAAGTGACTGTATCAGAGGCTGATTAAGGAGGAGTAGAGTGGGCTGAATGCCAACCCACAGATGAAGGGGGAGAGCAGACTCAGACCACAGGCCAGTTTTGTAATGCCCATTTCAACCACAGAGGTCCGGATAAACATGCCAATGGTTTACATGCAGCATTTATGAATGCAGCCAGTCCTTTATGTAGTAATGGAGAAGATTATTTAATTTGTTCTTAGACGAGGATCTTTCTAGAATTTCTCCTGTAGCGGAGACCAGTCTAGAGAACGTTTGCTAACTTCGAGCTCAAATCATTAACACACTTCCCCTCAGAAGCTCCGCCCCCGCGCATTGAAACACATTGTGAAGCCAAGCGGCATTGTTGTCGTGAGCGGTGTCAATGCACGTCTCTAACGCGCATCGTCTCTTGCTTGTTTTATCGTTTCTTCTCTCAGATGACCTCCTTGGAGCAGGCGGGTGAGGAACTGGTTGGGCAAGCACGCTGTCCATTTGAGTCGGGTCAGTCAAACGTGGGACTGTTTGCTGGTGAGCCACTCTATTGGTTTTTAAACCCATGCCCTATGAAATGCATTACTATGCTAGAAGTGCATTAATATTGTTGCATTCGTCTGGTCAACGTCATATGGCTTGAGAACTCTGTGACAACAAACGGCTGTGGCCTAGCAACCAAAGCGTTAAACAGTGGTGAAACTGTTTCACATGTACCTGTACGCTATTCACATGGGTTTTTGCAAAGTCTCTGTTTATTATTTTTGATTTACTATGCTGAATTAGGCTATTTAGCATATATTCGTATTATACTGATCTCCCAGGCGATGCCAAGAAGCATTAATTGACACGGATTTGGACTACATAGAAAAACATTTGTTTTCACCGTTGTCTTACTAAGCAAACGCGCAACGTCACTTCCGGGTGTTCGCCAACCAGACGAATAATAATTAATGTCCTCATAATGTAAAGCGTAAAAAAACACAAATGTTTTCCATAATTTTGTATGGGATCCGTAGCACAACCATACTGGTACTTCTAGTGTTCTGAAACAGAAACCTTAAATGAGCAACTGTGTTGACAAAAACCTTGTTGAATTGTGGGAATTCACAGTAGTGCTTTATTATGCATGTGCTGTTATATTTGTAGGCATGTTTAGTTTAATATTTAGCATTTACACTTAAAGTAGGATCGACGTTGTGCTCGCAAATACGGCAATTGTTGCTGGTGCAACAGAAATGCACGCGCAGCTCAGGTACGAGCGTTGGACTATGTCACGTGATTGTTACGTAATGACAAACAATTGTCCAAACTGGCTTTATTGACATTGTTAGAAAATAGATATGTTCATGAGCACCAATGGAATATTATAAAGCACCATATGAACCAAGAGCGGCACCTGAAAAAAATTTTGTGGAGCATTTAAGCCGCTAATTAATGTATGAACGGGGTGTGCATTGCAGTTGGTCCTATAGGCTGCAGTACCACCCGTCGAGTCAGACCCTGCCCCCTGCTCTCATTCCTTGGAGGCCATCATAGGCCAAGGCTATTCAACACACCTGATTCAAATGAATGGGCCATTATCAGACGGTCTAACGAGCCATTCGTTTGAATCAGGTGTGTTGGAGCAGGGAGACATGTAAAACATGCAGGGCGGCGGTTCCCCAGGACCAGGATTGAATAGCCTTGTCTCAGGCTGCTGTAATGTGGAATACTTTACAAAATAATTTAAATATTAAGAAAGTTGGTCTCACTTAATGCTTTTAAAGTCTTGCTGCCTGACGTGGATATAGGCACGTCTAGATGTATGTTTTAAATGATACACATACTGTCTTAAATCCATGATACTGACCACTGTGACACTTACTGCTGTATAATTGTTATTTATACTCTCATTGTAAATGTTTTTATGTTTTGAAACTGCTGGTGGCTGCTGTCTTGGCCAGGACACTTTTGTAAATGAGATTCTTAATCTCAATAAGTCTTTCCTGGGTAAATAAAGGTATAATAACAAATAATGTCTTTGAGAGCAGCAGCTGTGGCAGACGCCATGACAGCAGAGTATGTTGCAGCCTCCCTCTGTATTCCGTGCACTCCTGTGCAAAGACCACACCAGTGTCATGTCTGCAAGTGCGTCCACAACAATACATGAATAAATAAATGAATGGCATGGATGTGGATGCAGGCCGTGCTCATGGAAACATATGAGTTGCCGCTTTACATTTTTGTGCTTTTCAAACACAAAATTATGCTTCGGGCCTACACACCTAGCTATTGTTGACATGTCTCTTTTTTAAAATATTATTTAGATTATTAGGAGGAGCGTTGGTGGTGGGGGCTGTCTTCAGTTACGGCCAATCGCAGGAGCTCCTCTGATTCAGTTTAAATCTACAAGCCCGCTCCATGTCCAGGGAAACTGCCAATTTTGTAATGAAAGACAAAGGTCTAGACTGGCTTGACAGCCTCTCACAAGAGGAAACTCGTGTCCTTGTACTGGAGGTGCAGAGTCGCCAAGTGTGCGTTTGTGGCACTTCTAACAAACCACCACGGTTAAGGATAGTCATTATACACAAGTGGCGTGCGTGTGAAGTCTGTGCTCAGGGTGCCTTCGCCTTAAAGGTACACTCAGCTATTGCAAGCTAAATGTAAGATAATATACTTTCATCTTCAACAAATATCTCCTCACATTTCACTATCTTACCGTTCTGTGCGTGTTGAAAAAATGATCTGATACTTCTACACAGCCCTGACTCCGTAAATAGTAACATACCCAAAGTGGTGAACGCCGCTCGTATCAACCAAATTGTTACTAGGTCTGCGTGTGAATAGTCTCAGCCTTTTCCGTCTGTTAGCACTACGTCACTTAGGCAACTCTGCGCTGAGCGTCTGATACATAAACCTTTTTAAATTCGACACGGGACTATCAGACTCTCTTGGGAAGTAATGCTGTCGATTTCCATTGGCTGTTAGCAATGTCACTCACAAGTAACCGTTATTTACTTAAGTTCAAATGTAACATTTATTTTAAGAAGTAAACGTATCCTACACATTTGACAGATTGTTGCTTAGTTTTGCTCATTCTAAGTTTAACGTCCGACTTGGTCATTGAGTTCCGTAGTTTGTCGTCGTGCACGTCAATCAAAATGCCTTGCTTGTCAGGTAGGCGAGTATGGATGCAGTTAGCCAGCACTGTGTCCCAGACTGGCTCTGCGAGACTAGAGTTAGCTCTACCCTTGCACCGTCCATGAACTAGCTTTTCTTTATTATTACAATTGAATACAAGTAGCGATTTTGCACATTAATATTGTTGGAAAGATTGCAATTTTTTTATTTAGGAAGAAATCTCATTGTATTTAATTGCTAAGATATGGCTTGTGGCAATCTGTAATAAGACTATACAATGGGAAGGCATTAGACTCGTTCCCAAAACAGCTGACATCATGTGATTAGTTGGTAAGAGCAAAAGGACACAGATGTCGCTCGGCATTCTGTTTTGCTGCAAACCCTTAGAAAAGACTAATTGGTTCTGGTTTGAAGGCAACCACCCCCTCAAAGGCTAGAGGAAATGCTGCTGTCTTTTTGGACCTATATAGTTAATTAAACCTGAGTAGCAGTCTACCTTGTGTATATGTTTGTTTCTTCAGCTGTTGTTGTTCATCTTCATTTACGCCATACAACCCAGAGCTTCTAGTACAGCATGTTTTTAGATGTATCCCTGCCCTCCAACACACCTGGTTGAATTGAATGGGTCGTTATCAGGCTTCTGCGGAGATTGATAACGACCCATTAGTTTGAGTCAAATGTGTTTGGGGCATGGGGCCCCCAGGACCAGGATTGGGAAAAGCTTGATGTAGTGGATACTTTTAACCAGAGCGACCTGCAATGATTGTTACCTGGAGCAGATAAGAGTTAGCCATCTTGCTCAAGGATGCTTACAGGTAGGCCAAAATCCTGCAGCTCATGAGTCAAATAATAAAGGACCAATAGACTTCTGCCTGCAACCATCCTGTTGTAGGATAAGGTCACAATTACCATACAACAGTATAGAAGCCTATTTTCTGTTATGTTTTATTCAATAGCTATCCATTGAAATAAAGATCAGCACAAAGTGGTTTTAACCCAATCTACTGCATGTTTACACTATGCCCCATGGTATTTGTACTGGCTAAAAGCTCAGGTTGACAGACGATCAGTGTATGGCTTGGATCATGATTCACAACCACAGTACCGGCATGTCGTTATATCTTTATATCATTGACACCTGTACTGAACTGTCCAACAGGAGGCGATTTCTACTCGGCCACCATGACTGACTTCCTAGCCAGCGACGCTGTCATATACCGTAGCCTAGGAGACGGGCGACCTGTCTTGCGGACTGTCAAGTATGACTCCAAGTGGCTACGTGGTAGGTAACATTAGACTGGTTGTCTAGGTTACATTAGACTGGTTGTCTAGGTTACATGATGTTGCTTTAAAAATATAATCGGTTTGTACCTTGGTGTGAAAAGCTTACATTGATGTAGTGAACACACATGTAATGTGAGCTTGTACAAAAGTAAAAACTGCAAGCAATTTTATGCAAGGATGTGCTAAAGCTTGCTAAAATAGAATAGTGTCACCAGGCTACAATCATACTTGATCTTACACACTGTAATAATAATGATTATGTGCACATGTCTCAATTTTCAAAGAAACTGTTGCAAAAATGTATCATAATGTGTGAAATATACAGTGTTATAGTCCTTTGGTCTCTAGTTTAATATAATAATGCTATAGCTATTACGTTGGTGCTAAGAATGTGTGGAAATGGTTCAATGTGCTAACTCAGTGTTGTTGGATCTCGTCACTGTTCAGAGCCACACTTCCTCCACGCTATCGACTATGGGAACTATGTCTATTTTTTTCTCAGTGAGATAGCTGTGGAGTACACCGCTCTGGGAAAGGTGTGTGTGTTTGGTTGTGTTCTAAATGCATACTAGCTAATGAATAAATGCCCAATAAAAGACACACTGCCTGAATAATAACATTTCTCTCCACATCCTTGTCCAGGTGGTGTTTTCACGTGTGGCAAGGGTGTGTAAGAACGATAATGGCGGCTCGCCCAGAGTTCTAGACCGATATTGGACTTCTTTCCTTAAGGTGATAAATCCAAAATGATTAAATCAACATGATAATACATTTAGTATACAAGTACATACATAGAAAACACAGTCTTTCATTTCCAAACTTTCTGTTTCGCTTTTATGTAAATATTCTTACATTGTCACATGATCGTGCCATGGTTATATACATTTGACCGTGTATACAGTACATTCACATGCCTGTGTACATCTGTGTGCATGTTCAGTCTGTATGAGGTGGAAAGTGTCACTTCTCAAGCTCAAATACAAATAGCCATGGCAACGCGTCCAGCCATCTAAATGTATATTTAATTGTGGATAGATATCAGTGTGGTTGTGGGATAGTCTACTCCAGTGGTCTGGGTGTTCAACGGCCAGCTGGAGGGTCATGTGTTCGAGCCCTGTAAGCATTATTGAACAAGATGTTCAACCTCTAGCTAGACTTTAAAACCATGTACTAGTACATGTAGTAATTACAATGGTAGAATAATCAATATCCTCCGAAAATGTGATTCTTTCACTGACGTAACAGAAACCAAACGAACACCACAGGGAGTAATTAAGTGTGGGATACAGGCCGGAAAAGTTATCCGGGGTGATGGAGGCTTACGCACATACACTGTGTGTGTCCAGAATATTCTCTTTAATTGATGCATAGACAAATAAAAGCGTGTTTTCACCCAGTACGTTTAATGCATTTTTCCCCCCCATTTAGGCAAGACTAAACTGTTCCATTCCTGGTGAGTCGTTCTTCTATTTTGACGTGCTGCAATCACTGACCAACGTGCTGCAGATAAACCATCGCCCCGCGGTGGTGGGAGTATTTACTACGCAAGCTAACAGGTGAGCATCTTGTGCTGCTGGCCACAGCAATCAATGGTAAATGCACTGCGTTTATATAGTACCACCAGGGGGCAGTGTTAGGGTTACCGTAGGTGTCTTGCTCAGGGACACCTCGACACTTGGTTAATGGGGTTTGAACCAGCGACCGAGGGTAAAGGAGGTGGTGTACTGTACAGACAGCCAACAGGAACCCTGGAGAGAGAGGAGGTTCAAGCAGTGAGGGGCTTCAGTCACACTGGTGAGGGTCCAGGGACATACCGGTCTGTAGTTCTCTGTTGCGGATGCATCCTGGGTTGGTTGGTATTTGTAGTTCGACCACACCGAACATTTCCACTCATTTTCACCCAGCCTCTTCGGTCACACACGTCTGGACAGCAACCGCTCTCCAAGGTGCTGAATCCACCTGTAGGCAAGCGCTCAAGATAATGAAGCTCCTTCCATCCCCCAACCTGTAAGGCCTTCGCCGTCAGCCAGACCACACCCCTCACCATTGGAGTAGCGTAGCAATATTGACGCAGCAGGTTGGGGCGATACAGGTCAATAAGTCAATAATGCAACTGAGACCCATTATTAATTCCAGTGAAAATGAATTACAACAGTTGGTGAAACATTAAATGAAGGCATCAGTATAAATGAACCTTGTATAATGTGAATGTTAATATATAAAGTTTCTCTCTCTCTCTCTCTCTCTCTCTCTCTCTCTCTCTCTCTCTCTCTCTCTCTCTCTCTCTCTCTCTCTCTCTCTCTAGTATACCAGGGTCGGCAGTGTGTGCGTTCTACATGGACAACATCGAGAAAGTCTTCAATGGTAAATTCAAAGAGCAGCGGACCACCGACTCCTCGTGGACGCCTGTACCTGACGAGCAGGTTCCAAGGCCGAGGTACGGCACACACACACACACACCTGATAACTAACCAAGCTTTTATTAGATGACACCAGAATGTTTACTGTATTAAAATGTCTCTTCTGTTTGTGTGTTTTTTTTTTGCACTGAGCATCTTGTTTTTTGACTTCTTGCGTAGTAATATTGTGTTGTTTCTGTGTACTGTCTGGTATGTGGTCTTTCATGTTTTATATTTATGAAGTATTACATGTGTAGTTTTTATGAAAACATTTTTGAAAACCTGAGGTGCGTTCAGAATTGGCGATCGTTCGCAAACGTATTTAAACACTTCTGTGAACAAACAACAACAAACGAGTGTTTGCCGAGAACGCACGTTGTTGTTTGTTGTTTGAAGCCGGACGATGGGTGACAGATTAAATCGAATATTTTTGGAATGTTTTCAAAATTCAAGTTCAAAGCAAACATGTTTGTCACGGACGTTCGCCACTGTTCGCCAACTCTGAACGCACCTCTGGCTGGCCTTGGTGGGATAATACAGTATAATGTGACTTGCCCATGTACTGTTTGTGTGCATGTTTGATGCTGCCCCATTGGCTCGCTCTCTCTAAAAGAGAGAGTGATGTAAACAAGTGTTTTTGCTGGTTAAATAAAGACGTGTGTTTTATATCGTCTGTGCTCACCAGGCCTGGAACATGTGCTGGCGACGGCCAAGCCACAGATTACACGTCTTCGGTTGAATTTCCAGATGAGATGCTGACCTTCATAAAGTCCTATCCTCTCATGGACGAGGCCGTCCCGTCTGTCAACGACCAGCCGTGTTTCACCAGAACAGCAAGCAGGTCAACACACACACACACACACACACACACACAGGTGAGGTGTCTGTAAATTGGCAAACAGCGGCGAACATTTGCGAGCATATTTACAGTAAACAGTTTTCTGTTTACTTTGAGTTCACCGTGGAATTATGTTTGCGAACGCATGCAAATGGTCTCAGGAGGCAGTTCTCGGCGAACACAGTTTATCATTTAGGAGCCTTTTCTTTTGCAGAGCCTATAGGTTCATAAAAGTTGAGAACCAACGTGTCTGATATAAATATACAATAACAAAGTATATCAGCCAGTGAATAAATCATCTCACATTTGATAGAAAACATTATTATTTGCATATTTTAGCATTTGAATCAGTTAGCTGATGGCAAACTGGCAGTCTGCTTGTATATGTTTAATAATTTTTGCCAGCAAACAAATCTAATTTAGGTGGAACAATGCTATATTTCAATATGGAAGAAAACATCTCATCCATGTACTGTATATGACAGCTCAGCTGCTTTAATTAAGTCATCGCTGGTCATGAGGCTGACCGTAGAATACAGTGCAGGTAAAAAGGGACATTTCACACTTTAATACAGTACAAAGTCATTACAGTGGACAGTGTAATCTTCACATGCATTACGTTTCACAACATATTCTATTAAATAGAAACATAGCTTGGATAGTTTATTGTTCTTCTTCCATTTACAACCTTGGTGTATGGAAAGCAAAGCACACTGCTGAAAATTAATGAATTATTGTACAATCTTAAATCATGTAAATATCATTCCCACTGGTCATGGAATTTCTGGAATATCGTGGAATTTAAAAAGTTTACTCCAGACAGGGAAAGACATTGGATTCAATTATGTTTTTAGGTGGAATTTGTGCAGCATGTTTCCATTTTAGTTGCCATTGAATAAAAATGTTACTGGACGTAGTATTACATTATGAGATGTCTCAACAAATCTTGACACTATTGGTCTGAATTTTTACATAAGTACTCTCAACGGGAAATATCATCATTTTCATTTTCAGTTTGTTTATCGTTGCAATGCTGGCTGTCCTTTACACACAGACATCGTTGTGGTGGCCTGTTCATAATAGGTCATGGTACATTTAAAAAAATTTATCACTAAAAGTCAGGGAAAAGTGAGGAAAAATATGACATTTGACTTAAAGTTGGAACCCTGCAAAAAATCAACAGATCTTTTTTTAATTTTTATTTAATTTTTTAACCTCCATAGGTCCAAACTGACCCAGATTGCAGCAGATGTGTCCGCCGGTCCGTTTAAGGACCGCACTGTTCTGTTCTTGGGCTCTGATGATGGCCGGCTCCTGAAGGTTCTGGCTAGCATTCATCCCAATGACAGCTTTGGATCCCAGCTATTGGAGGACCTTGATGTCTACAGTCCATCAAAGTAGGTATAGTGTTGTAAATGGTGTTCATGCTGGGGATGCTTCTGTGATTCTTATTGTTATGCAATAAAACTAATTATTATTTGTGAAATTGCTTAAATTAATGACTGATTCATTGTGACTGACTTGATATATAATGCATATTGCGTGATTGGACTGGGAATGTTGCTGTTGAAACCGTAAGAAGCCCTTAGAGGTCAGAAGGGTTTCTGGAAGGTCTTACTTACATTTTGATCCATACTGTATGTAATTTACACGTTTAAACCAATTTAAATACATTTCTTTGCTGCAGACACAATAATATAACAAAATATAGTACGTGCAATTGGGCTAACAAAAAGTAAAATGGAATAGTTTCCCTGCAATGTTAATATTCCCATTCTCCTCTTCTACAGATATTAAGTTGTTCATTATTCATTATTTATTTTCTGATTCTTTCCAGGTGCAATGTGCAGGGGCAGGAAGACAGAAGGATTCTGGGATTGGAGCTGGATAAAGACCACCATGCTGTGTTTGTAGCCTTCACAAGCTGCGTTATCAGAGTTCCACTAAGTCGCTGTACTCAACACGGAGCATGTAAAAAGTCAGTACTAATGTAACTGTGGTTATGTCTTCGTCTGATGCGTGCGTGCGTGTGTGCGTGCGTGTGTGCGTGCGTGGGCGCGTGCGTGGGCGCGTGCGTGGGCGCGTGCGTGGGCGCGTGCGTGCGTGCAACTATTACTGCTAGCATAGTGGTCGCTTAAATATGTTTACCAAACTGCTGAAACCTTTAGTGGCGATCATCATCTTCATGTGTAGGTCCTGTTTGCATTTCCAGCTGTTTACTTGCCAATCTAGAAGAACTTTGCGAGCATCACACTTACAGGCAGCACAGGGAGCGTTAAACTGGATAAATGCTAGGAGATAATTGATGAGTTTGCCAAACACTTAGTTTGCAATAGCTGACTTTAACTCAAATCCCTTTTAGTCACCAAGAATTGTATCCAGCGGATGAAAGCAATGACTTTGGAATTAGCTGTCTTTATAACTACATTTTGTACATGCACAAAACAAGTTCGCTACCTGTTGGTGTAATTTACAGATTCGCTGTCAATAGTTATGTTTTAACGCCTTGAACATTAGCATGGTTGGAACACTAAGACAGTACATGCGTGATAGCTGCGTGTGTGGGAGGGGTGGGGGTTTGTCTATCTGTGCATGCTGCCATATAATGTTGAAAGAACGAGTATCCCGTTAAAGCATCTTTAAAACATGTCTGCACGCACACACACACACAAACACGCACACGCGCACACACACAAACACACACCTGTAGTAACTGCTGCCAATGGGTAGAAGAAGAAATATGAAAATGTTTAGCGACAGAAACGATAACAGCTGTCAACTCTGACATCACTGAAACACACATGCACACTGCCGCACACATACACGTGCCTCGAAGCCCGTCGTTTTCATTTACCCCGCCACCTTTTTATTAAACCAAACTGTCTCACACATGTCTCACACATGTCTCACGCGCACACACACGTACACACACGTACACACACACGTACACACACGTACACACACACGCACACGCACGCACACGCACGCACACACACGCACACACACGTACACACACGCACACACACGTACACACACGCACACACAGTTAGCCGGTTCCCTATTGAACAATACTGGCTGGTCTCACAATGAACCGTGTGTGCGCGTGTGTGTGTTCTTGTGTGTGTGTTCTTGTGTGTGTGTTCTTGTGTGTGTGTGTTCTTGTGTGTGTGTGTTCTTGTGTGTGTGTTCTTGTGTGCGTGTTCTTGTGTGCGTGTGTGTGTTGCTGTGGCAGGCAGCAGATCTGACCCAGCAGTGCGTGCGTGCGTGCGTGCGTGCGTGCGTGCGTGCGAGCGTGTGTGTGTGAGTGACCCAGCAGACTCCTACGTGCCACCCATCTACGGCACACACACACACACACAACACATTCTAACATTCGCGCCCCCGTGTCCTTGGTGTCCCAGGGCCTGCCTGTTGTCCCGTGACCCATACTGCATCTGGCTGAAGACCGGGAGCTGTGCCAATGTGGCGCCTGGCCTCAAGTACGTGTCACTTCCACTTCCTGACAGTGTTAGCCATTATAAATCCCAGCCTGCGGTGTATTGGAAACATGTACAGGAGTAATGATCTGAACGTTTACTGCCACCGTGGCATAGATTAGGACATGTGTGTGTACACTTATTAAATGCTGATTAATGGGTGTTCTGATTTTGTCTCATGTTTTGACCTGAATCATTTTATTTGATTGTTATTGAATGAAGTCTTTCACTTTTACAACACAAAGTAAAATAATGCGACGATGTCTATAAAACATACAGGGTGCAGATTAATTTGGACAATTTAAGTTAAATTAAATGTGTATTAAAGTCATTTTTAATTAAAGGAAGTAATTAGTAGTAAGTATTAAAAGTAATGAGTATGCTTACATAACAAGTAATCACAAGGGGAAAACATTGTGAGAGGTCCTCTGTTGGGTACAGATATCACTGGGTATATTTATGAAGAATTACTTTTAAATGTGTGTTTACCAGTGGGTTTAAACAACTGTAATTTAATATCAACAACACTGCCACACTACACACAATATTTCCATCCTTGCACAGTGTGTTATTCTGCTCTAATCAACACACCTTTGGGGGTTTGCTGTGTGAATGCGATACATGCACCATTCCTCCCTTTGCTGTTTAAAGACTCTAGAAGAATCACCTTGGAACACAGAACTCTTTTTACCTCTGCCTGGGTGGGATCAGCGTTCATTTCCACATCCTGCATGACTTAACAATATTCTAAACGGGAAGTTTGGGGAAGTGATTTGGCATCGATCTAGCTGGGAATATTTGACAGATGCCAAAACCCGCCTATTTTTCACAGCAATGGTGGATCGTGGCGCCTTGAAACAGTCCTCGGAAGTTAGCTGCAGATACTAAAAGTACCCTGTGAATTATATTGTAAATGTAAGTCGATACATTTATTGACTACTAATTACCAAAAAAATGACGTTATTTGTCAGTATATATCGATTTCAAATTACCCACCAAGCACTTCTTGGAAATAAAATGTTCAAACTGCTGTTGGCGCAACCCTCTTTCCATGGCTCTAGTCCAACCTAGTTACTTTAACTAGGTTGGACAGGAAAAATGGGCGGGGCAATAGACCTTTCCGACTCAGGCTGTAAGACCCGCTCCCATTGGTTACTGTTGCTAATGTCCCACACACATTTGTAGCTTGTGGGACATTGGGGCGTATTCCTGAGAATATTGAGCTTCTTGCCAAATTAGTCTGCCATGTGGTCAAAAGCGTTCTACAGAGAGGGATCAACTTCTTCAGTCAAGTATATACTGTACACTGTACCATATTGACATGAGATCCAATACTGGCTGTAATTGGCTGTATTTTGGCCGTTACAAAAAGCATTAAACGGCTACAACAGCTACCAGCAACGGTACGTTTTTCTATATCATACTTACATCCTTGTGTTGATTCACGTATGATTGACAGGTCGGTAAGGTCAATTTGTTAGTCAGCTGCAATGTTCCAAATTTGTCAAATCAGTCATTCTGCAAAACAGATGGGCCACATCTGTTTTCAAAACATTTCTTGGGTTCATGTAAGCAATTTTCAGTGTACTGTTGTCATTTCATTCAATGTCTAAATGTGCTGATGCACTCACACTAATGACAAAATTAAACATTTTAAATTTAAACAACAATGGTGACAGAATTCACCTTCAGTCAGTGGTGTAATGTTATAAATTAATTCCACAATGTGGTCCTCCATCTGCAGCACCAGGAATGTGCACATGTTCTGGTCTTTCAAATATACATGATATGGTTATTTGTACTTGTATAGTTATTTATACAGCTGGAGCTGTTGAAGAAAAACCCATTTGTCGAGTCACCATCGACTTGTGGGAATAGACGCGTGATGTTTACAGACACGACATCAGTGGATAATGTGTCTCTCAGGTAGGATTACAGAAAAAGATATCCTCGCCAAAGAGAGCAATAGAAAAATATCATCAGCTTATCTGGTTGAAATGGAGTGTGAAGCGGTCTGAACCGCCAGCGTTTTGTCTGCCAATCGATTGTGGCGTGGTGTTGTGGTGAACATGACTTGATCTAAAGCTATGAGCTGTAATTGATTAGGAGTCAGATCAAGGGAGAAGACCTGAATTCACAAATGGATCAGACAACTTCGGTTGTTGAGGAGTCATCTCCCTGCATTGGTATTGGACTCACACTCTGACTGACCCACGCTGTCTTGACTTAACTTTAGTTTGAGTTTGGAATGGAATTCAAGTACATCAGGGACTGAAAGCAGTATGTAGTATAATGTGTCTTCTACTGAGTGTACAAATAATGTATCTGTGTTTGCCATGGCTCGCATGTCATTGATGCATGGATTGTATCATGTTCAGATTGAATATTCGTTCATGAAAAAAAGGACGATATGTTTCCTCTTCATCAACATTGCTATGGCTGGCAATTCCAAATGGAATGCAGGGTATGAATATGTTTTGCCTGATGGATGCAGGCACTGTCATAAATATAATAATTACTGGGCAACTAGGCGCGTGTGTGTGTGTGTGTGTGTGTGTGTGTGTTTATATAGCGCTTTTCCAATCTACAGGCCACTCAAAGCGCTGTACGTGTTTGCCTCACATTAACACACACACATCCCTGCGATGCATCAAACGACCACCGGGAGCAGTTCGTTTTAAGTTGTCTTGCTCAGAGTAGTCTCCCAGAGCCAGCCTTTACTTATGGAAAGTCTGGGACATAGCGCTGGCTAACTGCATTAAGACCCACCTACTTAACAGGAGGTATTTTGATTGACATGCACGACGACCAACTATGTAACTCAATACGGATACAGGGACGTTTACAGAGAAAATTGTTTAGAAACTTTACCAACACAAATCTGGCTGTATTCAGATATTGCCCTGTAACTATGGTGAAGAGGCTGAGACTAGAGTCTCTTATGTGACGTAGTGCTGATGAAGAGGCTGAGACTAGAGACAGTCTCTTATGTGACGTAGTGCTGATGAAG
>JAODOY010002382.1:0-12185 GCA_025399855.1 Forbesichthys papilliferus
CTGTGAAGCACTTTGTGATTTTATCTGTGAAAGGCGCTATATAAATAAATGTTACTTACTTACTTACTTACTTACATCAATATCGCCATCGATCATGTTCATTTAATTGTTTAAGCCAAAATTGTAATCGAGATGAATTGTGACGCCCTACACTGACTGCGACTAGAAGTGATGTGTCGACGAGAGACAGTGGAACGTCAATGAGATGCAGACTTAAAGCGGCGTCAGGCGAAATAACGGTCGACGACGAGAAATGGACAGGTACCAAGTTACACTAATGTCAACTGCAGGCAACGCGATTGAGGCCAATGGTGGACTGACTGAAAAATTGCGGGTAGAGGGATACCTAAGGCAATCAAAGCCTGAAATGTAAACAATTGATCCATTTAAACTACAAAGCGATGTGCGACAAGTGGATTGCTTGCAATGTGTCCGGGGCTTCAGTGTGAAAATATGTTCCCCTTTTCTGCCCTGTTCCTTATATTCCTATCCCCTGGCCTCACTGGGTAGTGTGTAGTTTCCATAATAGTAAATAAGAGTGTGTCCCCTCCAGCTCGTACCCTCCACGAGGTCTCACTGCACGAGTCCATCCGGTACGCCCCAGGGGATGCCGTGGAGAAGTGGCTGAATGAGCTGCTGTGTCTCGACTGCCTCAACATTCCCAGGCTCATTTCTGGATGTCCCCTCCCCCAGACATGTGACTTGTATCTTTTGGCTGTCTGTGTAAAATACAATGCTAGAGCACCAAACAACATAATGGAGCGAATGTTAAAATACTTTAAAATTTTGTTGGTGTCCTTAGCCCTGGCTACACAGATACTACGTTAACAGAGACACACTATTCTGTTACCACAAGGCTTCTGAAGCGTTCCTGCAGAGGCTGATGGCCCTTTACGTAGCGTCGCACTACAAGGTGAGAGTCGACCAATGCAAAGTGAATCGCTATTTTCTCAGGATGATATGCTAGAGACGCGGCTGTCCTCACCACGGTTGTCTGCCGACACCGTTTTCCTCTGTCCAGAATTCCCCTAATGACCTGCAGATGCTCTCTGATGCCCCGGCCCATCACCTCTTCTGCCTTCTGCCCCCCGTCCCGCCCACACAGAACTCCTTACCAGAGGTGCTGGCTGTGGTACAGGTAAGGTATTTGACAGCTCTTTTGTAATTGGTCCTGTTTCACAGAATATTGAACGGTTAATTTTGATGTTGTGGTCGTCATGTGAATTACTACATCACCCAAGACCTCAAATCATCAGTCAAGTTTTATTGTGACAGCCATTTATCACATTACAGTCCCAAAGGGCTTTCCAAGCCCATATTTGCCCCCCACCTATTGTTGTGCACACAATATTGAGATGGGGTAGACATTTCGGGGCACCACACAAACATACAGGAATGTTCCTTTAATTTCTCAGGTGTGCCTGGAAGGAGAAATATCACGCCAATCCATCCTTAACAGTCTGTCAAGAGGTAGAAAGGCTGCTGGGGACCTTATCCCCTGGACCGTCTCAGAACAGGTACATGTTGCCTGCTGTTTTATAATGATGCCTACTATGCCTGTTTCCCCTGCAGTTCTTTGATTCATCCTCTGTCTACAGTTTCAAGACCCAGAGTTTGGAAGTCTCTCTGGTGGCAGGGTAGTGCGAATCGCTGTCAACCCAGATTATCAGGGGGTATGTGTTGTTTTTGTACGCATTTCTTGTCTATAAATGCTCTGGTATGCCTGTCTTCTTAATTTGTCAGTAAGTCACCTCTAACCCTGGTCAACAGATGGGCTATGGCTCCAGAGCTCTCCAGCTGCTGCAAATGTATTATGAGGGCAAATTCCCCACCATGGATGAGAATGCAAACAGCTTCAACAGTGAGATAACCTCTGTCAGCAGTGAGGTAATTCCTCTTTTACTTTAGGTAAACCCTAAAAACCTAATTGAATAACATTATGTAATGCAAATGACCGGTTCTATATTTTACTTTACTGAATGTACCCTGTATCATTGTAGAGACAGGTTTGCTTTGCTAACGGCTTTAAGTTAACATATGGACGATTTACTTTTCTTAAATGTGAAATTGTATGTAACGACCCCTCTTGTTTTAATTGGTTTCCTAGGCAGTGAGTCTTCTGGAGGAGGTGCTCACTCCAAGAAAGGAACTCCCCCCTCTGCTTCTGAAGCTGACAGAGAGGCGGGCAGAGAAGCTAGACTATCTAGGAGTTTCCTATGGACTCACTTCTCAGCTGCTCAAGCAAGTCTCTTTCAGAACGCATGTTAATAATCACAGTGCTGTCTGCTGATAGAACACTTTAACAAAGCAGGTTTTCTTTTTTTTTACGGCAGGTTCTGGAAGAAAGCTGGTTACACTCCGGTTTACTTAAGACAAACTCCTGTAAGTAGTGTGGGAGGGTGGTTATTTTATTTATTGAAGTTCTTGTGCTGTTTTATTGTTCATGTGTTGTGTACCTAGAATGACCTGACAGGAGAGCACTCGTGTGTGATGCTGAAGGAACTGAATACAGATGACTCTTCACATCAGGGGCAATGGCTCTCTGCCTTCTGGAAAGGTGAGCTTGCACCAGTCTCTCCATTCTTCCTCTGCAGAGCCCTATTAACTCATACCCAGCACACGCTCTTTATTTCGACAGATTTCCGACGGCGGTTCGTTTCCCTGCTCTCATACCAATTTAGCAGCTTTACGCCCAGCATGGCACTCAACATACTGCAGAACAAGAACAGCAAGGAGGGGATCAACAGTAAGACCTGTTTATTTACTTTGCACGGGCTGCCACACAATGCAAATGTTCCTGACTCATCTCCATCCTCTGCAGAATTAAGTAGCTCCGAACTCGCAGGTCATTTCAGCCCCTATGACCTCAAACGTCTGGAGATGTATTCGAGGAGCATGGTGGACTACCACCTCATCATGGACCTCGTCCCACACGTTGCACGCTTGTTCTTCCTCAAGCAGCTGGGCGAAGTCTCCCTTTCAGCGGCACAGTGTGTGAGTCTCCGGATGGGTCTTTTCATAAATGAAGAACTCTTTGTTTCCTATGTAGTCACGTTTATGTTCCCGCGCAGGCGTTGTTGTTGGGTGTGGGGCTGCAACACAAGTCAGTAGATCAGCTGGAGAAGGAAATTGAGCTCCCAAGCTCACAGCTAATGGGCCTCTTTAACCGCCTAATCCGGAAATTTGTTCAGGTGATTCTTTATTTGTGTGTGCGTGTGCGTGTGCGCGTGCGTGTGTGTGTGTGTGTGTGTGCGCGCGCACAACTAGAACCTTTGGGCAATTATGGTCATAAGATATATTTATTTTATTTTACGATGTATAAAATCAATGAGTAATTGAATTACTTTTTCTTTTCCTATAGGTCTTCAATGGCATTCAAGAAAATGCAATTGAGGTTGAAATGGTAGCTTCTAAAGATGTTGAGATGGAACCATTAGTCAGGAGCCTTAATGAGGATTTGGTAATTTGTCTCATTGCTTTTGAGCAGTTTGTGTACATTCACTTCTTTTAAAAATATAGGTTAAAATGCTTGTCTGTCACCCTTTCATCAGAATGAGGCAGCCAAAGAGTTTGAAGAGAAGCACAAGCAGGACATTGAGAAAGTCAAAGATATGGTCTTTGAAGAGTGAGTATGGATCAGTCATCCCACAAGGCCTTACTTATATTATTACTTTAAAGGTATAATCAGTTATAAGCTAATATACTTTTTGACCAAAAGAAATCACCATACATTGTCTCATTTTGCTATCTTACCGTTCTGTGTGCTGGAAAAAATAAAGTACTTCTACACAGCCCTGTAAATAGGAACCTAAACAAATGTCTCTTATGTATTCCAAAGCTTCTATGGTTTGCATAATCATATTGCTGTACCGTTAAGATGTATTTACAATTTGGATAATACAGTATCTTAAGAATACTCAGTACTACCCTAACATTATGTATTTGAGAAACTGAAGTAAATAGAAAAATGAGAGATTCATGGCGAATGACTTTGTGAGGCGTTAAATGTATAGTCAGCTATTGCAAGCTAATTGTATGCTAATACACTGTCAAATTCACTAAATATCGCCTTGCATTTTGCTAGCTAACTGTTCTGTGTGTTAAAAAATAATAATCTGGAACTTCTACACAGCCCTGACTTTGTAAATGGGAACAAAAAAGTGGTGAACACCACTCACAACAAAGTTGTAGTACTACGCTTTGCGTCATGCGTTTAAATGTGAGGCAGCGATGCAGAGGGATATTGTTTCGATTTGAGCTCGAAGTTATCAAGCGTTCGAGAATAACTGACCCTGCCTTTAATTTTGCAAAAAAGAAGCTATACTGTCTTCAATTGAACATGTTTACCCCTTTTAATGACATTTTGTAATTACAGATATAAAATCCGTGGAAATGATGATGAATGGGACGAGGTGTTAAAGAATTCAGGGAGCACTGCTGTCATCAGTATTAAAAGGTATTGATATAACCGAAACATTGAAGAAGGCTAGCAGTACATGGTTGTTTTAGAAATATACACATCATTCAATAATGTCCTACTTACAACAGCGACAAGAAAAGGCAACTGACTGGTGGGGACCCCATAGCAAAGTCTGGGAAACTCAAAAAGGACATGAAACCAGGCAGGTTCAGGAAGAATGACAAGAAAGTAAAATTTGGGAAGAAGCCTTGAAACAGCGCTGCTCTAACAGGACTATATGGACACAACTCCCCCAGTGAAATAAATGGACTGTCAAATATGATAGCGCTATTCCGATTATGTCTGGAAGTGAATTTCTACTTTGTATTTTTAATCTTTAATTTTGTTTAATAGATTTTGCATTTATCAAACAGATTCCTAAAAACTTGTGTAGTAAATTCTTAGTACAGTCGTATACCATTGTAAATAAAGTTAATAAATATCAGGGGAAAACACTGATACTCAAGGATTTCTAAAAACGTATTAAAAATATGAGGTATGTTATTGGCTTTTTGCCATGTTACTGGAAAAACTTAGGCCGTAATTCCATCCACCTATCCTTCAGCTGCTGTTTCACATCCTCTGCTGCGAAGGTAAAGTCTATAGCTTGCTGAGAAAGCTTCCAAATGGCTTCAGGACTGAGACCAAATGTAGAAGCTGCCAGCTGATATTCCCGAGACAAGTCTGTACAGAAGACTCCCTTATCGTCTGTCTGTAACAGGCAATGCACCATATTCTTTATCAAGTCAGTTCAAATCTCACCTTAAACAATGTTATAATGCTCTACATGAGAATGACATCTACTTACACATATTACACAAGGGTGGCCCAATTTGTACCAATACTGGAAGTGGTGTTTGGAATAACATGACACAGTCTGCCCTGTGACATTTGATGTCAAGCATAGTTCTACAAGGAAAAATAACTTATAACCAGTAACAATTGTAGGGCATAGCAAAGTCTATCAGCTTTTACTCACCACTTACCCAGTGGAATGTTGTGCTTAACCACTTTGTCAACGAGTCTTTGAGACCCACCCATTTCAGGATGCAAAAAAGTGCCATGACCAATCCGGTCTGGTGGCAGGTCTAACAGCAAATCTGATTCCTCCAACTGTGATGGTACCTGTAATGTATAATACAAATAATCAAGATTCCCTCCTGTTACTTGGGAATTGTAATGATATATACGGTAATATTACTAATATGCTGATAATACTTCTGAAAGATGCAGTGCCAGCTTCAGTCCACTGTTCTTGGCCCTCTGCAAGGCAGGAAGTAGATCTTTACCATGACCCACCTTGAGTGATGTACAAACATTTCATTAACATCTAGCTGGAATGATTTACAGTGCCTCTTCAGATGTTAACTATGATGCTAGTTCATTGACAGAGACTGACAAAAAGCAGTCTCTGGTCTCTGACCACTCAATACCGTTGGGTCCCCACTAAGGTCCAGTCCCAGCACCAAACTATCAGTGGACAGCATAAATTCCTCAGCCAGCTTCACAGTTTCCATTGCAACTTCAGTACCATTCCTGCGGTCAACAGCCACCAGGAACCTTAAAACAAAAGTTTAACTTTAAAGCAACTGAAGCTTAACACCACCAGGATAACAACATATAATGATGCAATAGATAATTCCATGCCAACACACCTAACCTCAATATCCACATCCTCATTTTTACATTGCTGGATGGCTTCGATGACTGTTTCAACATATCTTCTTTTTGTCAGTCCTAGTAATTAGAAAATAGGCTAATATTTTTAAGGCAGGGTACAAATTTTTCATTTAAAAATTCCATACTTTTCCAGACTTAACTGTATATTTTACTAATTAAATAACACCAAACAATGTATATCGACAATTGGCCTCTACTGTAAACGAATTTGGTTGCGGATGTTCAGATTTAGTAGTTCTAAATAGAAGTCTAACAGTTATCCAAATCAAGTAAAATTCAGACATATTGCGTAGGAACCCCATTAAGGGTACATCACATCCTTTAACCATCACTATATTGAGCATAATCTTGCCTGTGCTTTTCTCCTCTCTCGGTGTACTTCTCAGTTCTAAGTATTTGACACCATCAGCTGCAAATTCCTTGATAACATCTTTGGCTACCTTTTAAAAAGGAAAGCAAAAAGTAAGACACCTCTGATAGACATGCTCAGATTGGAGTGGGCCCAAAAAATATATTAGGCTAAGAAAATGTATTTTCCTTACCATCAGGATATCCTCCTCACTGTCCACTAGCTGATGAATGACCTTAAAAACCTGAAAACAACTGTGGACATGCACAAATAGAGGTAGGGTGGCCAAACGTAATGAATGAATAGCCCATATCCCACAAGCCTATTATCAGCATTCATACCAGCACATTCACCAACTATTTGTTTAAATTACTGAACAAATTAAATATGCAGTCATTGATTCTGGAGAAAGACGTCTCCCTTACATGCCAATGGGTGCTCCCTCAGATTCCACTCCTCCCCACACTGAGAACTCATTGTCAAGGCTAGAATATTCTGTGGTGCAGTCTGCACCAGTTTGTTAGGTGCACCTATTGACAATCAGGAATGTGTAGGAACACAAAACATGCAGCTAGCTAAAGATGGCTATTGGCTGAATTTGACTGAAGTGTATTAGCTTACAATGGCTGACTCCACCTTGATCTATTAGCATGGACATATGATTGACATTATACAGAAACAAAAGAGCCAGACGGACGGATACTCACTCATCCGATGTTCTCTGTTGACCACTGTGAATAGCAGTCATGCTATGCTCAATATTGAGATGTGGCTTTCGGGTGATGAGCTTCTCCATAGTTTCAAAGCTCACCGATCCATTCAGGTGGGCATGAAGCTCCTAGACATTGTCGAATCCGCTCACGTTAGCAACTACTGTACACATTTAATAGTCTCTACTCTACATATTCTGATTGTGACTTTAAAGGATACATTGGTTTTACATCTCCGACTTACCACTTTTGGCAGGTCATGGTAAAATGTGTCATTATCCATTCCAAATTAAGCAGGGTAGTTAGCTAAATACTGTTATCTGTAAATGACAGCTCGCTCGTTTTCAGAAATTTCCCTTTGGCGCCGCGTGTACGGCATATAAATAAATCCCCCTCCCCTTCCCTCAATCTGAACCAGACACACTAAAGAAAACAAACATTCAATCAAAATCAAACAACAATGACGATTGTGGATAGTTATTGATTTACAGGTAAATAAATATTCTCAAAAATAAATGAATGTACTTGTTTATTTTTAAAATAACAAATATAGCAAAAAGATTAAAGGTCTCATCACATACATTATTTCAATGTATTGTTCAAACGAAGTAATTTGACCAAGATCAGCCTTTTCTTTAAATTATGTGCATACCACAGGACCAGTCAACATTGTCGAATTTCTATTTCCACAATTTTATACAATAAACTGACCAAAGATAGCACACCAAAACTTTATATATATGACATGAAATGGCGTTTAAAATCTAGGTCAATATTGGTCACAGGAGGAAGCTGTGGCAGTTCATTCTTCCTTCAGTACATATATATATATAGAGAGAGAACACACTGTCCGTACCACTTATTATGCCAGTAAACAAAGTTTATAGTGGTGCATCCGGAATTGAGAAATGAGTTAACTCATTAACAATCATTACCTTTATTTATTTATTTTGGCAGAGAATGAATGTATAAAAAGAATGCATGTATAAAAAAGAAAGAACACAAATTTATAGGAATTTTGCAAAATAATGTGGAGGCAGCATAGTCCGTTAAGTCATTGCAATTGAGTCTCTTCCCCGTTTTCTGCAGTGCTACTCATTGGCTATCATACGTTGTAGCTGGTCTCTTAACATATGAAAGCTAGGTCGAACCACAGGGTCCAGGGTCCAGCATAACTTCATGACGTTGTACACCACCTCGGAACAGCCATCTGGACACTCCATTTTGTAGCCGTTTTCTACACGAGGCACTACTTCTTTCAATGGCTAGAGAATGTCAGATTGGAGAAGAATGGTGAAAAAAATGACAGATGAGACAATAGGGGGAATCATCTCCTGCATAAGGTTACTGTTGGTGTCAGACACACTATATTGCATTAGAATTGTTCAGAATCTTTTCATTAAATATGTGTTAACCTGGGACATCACATTTATATTCCTTTTCACCCCTATTTAAAAAAAAATGTAAGCAATTCAGTAAGTATGAGGTTAGGTGGTATCTTTGGTGCATAAAACAGTCACAGAGACTTCACACATAGGCATAGTTCATGAGTTATTTTCTGATTACTAATATTAGGGATGGCACAATACAATTTTTTTCAGTCCCGATACCTGCACTTTGGGTATTGGCCTATACATACCCTAACTCTGTAAAACATAATGTAACATGGGCTATATATGAATATAGGGAATTTAGTACAATGTTGTCATTGATGTATACATTAGTTTGAATGGTTAGGCTGCAAAGTAAATCAGAGCCACCTCTATTTTAGGACTTAGATGCATTTTAGAAACCTGCAGCTGATAGTGTGGTCTGGGTAGGTTAGACATGGCTGATGCTTGACAGTAGACCTACGTGTGTAAATTAATTTAATTGGATCAGCCTCATAGATGGGTTACAACTGTCCAGTTGTCACTGATAACAATCCAGCTATTTAAGTCTGTATCGGACCGATTTCAAATCTCAGTATCCTATCCGTGCCATCCCTAGCTAATACTAATCCAATCTGCTTATTCCCTCACCCATACATAGAAATGCAAAGCTGGTAAGATACTTACAATTCTTGGGTAAGGCACGCGGCCAAAAGAGTAAATCTCCCACAGCAATATACCATAGCTCCACACGTCTGATTTAGTGGAAAATTTCTATTCATAAGAAAGATAAGAGATATATACTTTATTGATCTCATGAGGAAATTTGTTTTGGGCTCTACAAAGCCAAGATATTACTAATAAAACTAAATAACATAAGCAAATGATAAATGGGGAAATACTATATACAGTTATTTGAAAGTACGATTATGTCTCATATGAAATATACAAATGGTATCATGCAATAAAACACTGTAATGACGATTGTAAATACATGCTGTATTTACCTTTTCCCTAAGGGCTTCTGGTGCGGTCCATTTAACAGGCAGCTTGGCCGAATCCTGACTGGAAGAGGCCTCCTTGGTCAGACCAAAATCGCTGACCTTAGCAATGTTGTCGTCTGACACCAAGACGTTTCTGGCTGCAAGGTCTCTATGGACAAAGTTATTGGCCTCTAGGTACTCCATAGCCTCACAAACATCTCTGTGTGGCAGAAAAAGTAGGAACAATCCCTTAGGAACCTCTTCATTTTTAATTTATATACATTTATGCATGTGATTAATATACAGATATACGCACAATGAGAATTTAAGGAGCGCATTGCCTCCAAGTACTGTTCGGCCTCTGGAGCGCAAGTAGTCAACCAGGCTACCCTGTAGGAAACAGACACATACAAGGGTCTCAACAGTGTTCTGCATCACTACACCATACTGATCCATATGATCCCCCACCTACCTTGGCCATATATTCTGTAACTATATACAGAGTTCCTTTCTCTTCTAAAACCACGCCTAGCATCTGCACCAGGTTATTGTGTCGTAGTTGTCTGCATGATGAGAAGAGCAGGGATGTAGGTATACGTTTGTTTGTAATCGATAGCAACAAAAAAAAGAATCATAATATATATAAAAATCATAATCCTTACGTCATCACAGAAGCCTCTGCAATAAAAGCCTGTGCTGTGGCATCATGTTTAATGCACTTAACAGCTACTTTGGCCCCTCGGTAGGTACCCACTCTGACATCTAAGAAGAGCACAGAACAGAAAAAAACGGACCGATTACATAACTAGATTAAGAAAGTCTTCCAAGTGTTGATTCCAGGTGACTAGCAGTAAACTGTAAACACTGTATTTCTTATATATTTATTTAACAGCTGTTACTAAATCTAGAGGCTTTATATCCTTTTATTCCACATTTATGTAATAAATAAAATATAAAAATGCTAACATTTAATTTTCTCCAAAATAATTACACGATTCAGTTCTCACAACACAAATAAAAATGAAAAAAAATACAAATGCAAAAAGAAGTCCACTTACCTCCAAACTCTCCTTTTCCAATGGCTTGGAGGAGCTTCAGTTCATTTATATTCAGCGCCCAACCACCTGAACAAATATAAAAGAAATAGGTTAAATCAATAGAATAGGTGAACAATATAAATAAATAACGTGAACGGGGGGACTCATACTGAGACTTACTCCTGGAAAACTCATCCTTTGCTGCTACTGTCCCTTCTTCCAGCTTAGGTTTGATAAGTTTGGTGCACAACCCATCTGCATCTTGGGTGTAGTGCTTAACACAAGAGCAAAGAGAAGAATGAAGCCTAAAGTTAAATCCTCCACTCTGACCAGCAGGGGGCTGTATGTTCAAATGAGTTAAAGCCAGAAGTTTAATAATAGATTTTTTTTTTTTAATGATTTTAAATTTCACTAGTCATATTAAACAGGTTACGGTCTTATAATTTCCATGAGTGCACATCATTGTATGAATATAGATTTTCTTAGATTTTGTTTCAAACTGCTGCTCACACTTCCTCTTTGACACTTCCTGTTCATTATTTGTTCCAGGAACTGTATGTGGGCTATGAAGTAAAACAGGACTCACACTTCAACAGGAAAGTAATGCATACAGTAAGCCATCTTAAAATAGAAACAAACCGAGAACAACTTTGTCCTATCATCCCTTACCTGTACCAGATGCATGAGGTTGTCAAAAAATTCCTCATCGTCGATGCTGAGCTTGCCATCACGGTAGATGATGCGGTAGTGCTCAACTTTGTTATCACAACTCACGCACAGAGTGTAGTCCCCAGGGAAGTTGGTGCTCTCGCGCACCAGAAACAGACCTTTTTCAGGGGGGTAAAGCAACCGCTCTGCTTGGTCCCGTGTTATCTTACCATGAAACCATCTGTAAAGGGTTGGGAAATATATCAATATAGTCAAAAACACAAACATGGTGGAAATGATACCCATATGTGCAATCAGTAAAAACAATGCTCTAAAAAATCATATTCTGAACAAGAAAATGTTCATGCACATATACTATATACACCCATGTACATATTATATCAGCCCAAGGTGGCAAAGGAACAGGAAATAGAGCAGAAATCACAAACAGCAATGCTGAAACGACACAAGTGCACTGCAATTATACACCAACCCAGCCCATTGTGGTCTACAGATTCACAAAACAACAGTTTCACTGCTGCGATAAATAGGTTATTTGCATAAAAAAAAAAAACCTCACACAGCTAAAGGAACCTTAAGGGTAATGCAATGCAAAAGATGTGGTATGTTTATGATGCAGGTGGGTGCAGTCATTGTGGCTAATTTTATATGTGATATATGGGCCAGGGTGCAGAAGATTTGACCTCTGTAATTAATGGCACAGATAAATTAATTTGGCTACTCACGGCATAAGACTGAGTTTGCCTCCAGACTTGACACCCTCCCTTTTCTGAACGTAGTTGGCTGGAATGGTTCCTTCTTGGCCTGTACCATTTCTGGCTTTGTACCAATTTGGGTCCTGAAATCAAAAATATCCCCCATTTTCCCCAAGAAATTCAATGAAAGTAGATCACGTGTGTGTTTTTTTAAATTTTTTATTATTTATATA
>JAODOY010002383.1:0-12185 GCA_025399855.1 Forbesichthys papilliferus
AAGACCCAGGACCAGGTGGAGAGATTATATCTCCACACTGGCCTGGGAACATCTCGGGATCCCCCAGTCAGAGCTTGATTATGTTGCTCGGAAAAGGGAAGTTTGGGGTCCCCTGTTGGAGCTGCTGCCCCCGCGACCCGACTCCGGATAAGCGGGAGAAGATGGATGTATGATGTGCCACCAAACACCAAAACATCTGTCCAGCCCCCCCCCAGTGCCTTGTGATGCAATGGGGTCCGCTGCCCCCACCGAGGCTTTCTTCTGTGTTCTGAAACAATGGTTCCGTGGTCAGTGCGATGCAGCTGATGCAACATGCAGAAGTTTGAAATTGTCGACGGCCACATGGTTCATGGAGAGGCTAAACCTATGGCACAATAGTTCCCGGAGGTGCTTGGTGGGCAGGTTTAATATATATGTATATATACACATACATACAGATATTTAACTTTGTTTTTTGGTAATTAGTAGTCAATAAATGCACCGATTTAGATTTAAAATATAATTTATGGGGTACATTAAGTATTTAGGCTAACTTCCGGGAACTATTTTGAGGCTCCGTTGCTGTGCAAAAACGCTCCATTGGAGTGAACGGAGATGGCGCAACTCTGTTATTTCCATGGCTCTGACAATAGCTAATAACACTGTCCCAGTGTCATTCAGTGACTCTAGTCCCCCTGAGAAAGACTGTCTAACCACTCCTCAAATCCACGGGAGAATATGTTGATGGGATAGCTTGTTAGCCACATGACTGCTTATGATGACATTCGGATCCATCGTACAGTAGCATAAATAAATGTAAAGAGAGCTGGTCAGCGACGTTGATCTGGTATTTTCCGTGTCAGGATAGTGGAGAGAGACAGGATAAGATGTACGGAGGAATGGAGGAGCAAATTTCCAAAACTCACTCACCATAATCTGGTGATGTTTGAGTCATGGGTGCCATTTTATGCCTTAAAACCGTTCCAAAACTAACTCTGCCTCACTGTTGCACGTGATCACGGCACTGAAAGGACTCAGGAGCCAAAACACCATTTCTTCCAAATCAGTCCCAATGGAATGAGACAGTTTTGGAAAATGTTCTCCTCAATAGTTTGGGAAAACAACCAAGGGCTGGATTTGAACCCAGGTCTCCCAAGGGCACTAGGGCACATATAGGCAGGGAAGGTATTGAATGCGCCACAGTTCCACCCAGTCAGTGATGATTATGTTGAAAACGGCCTCCATCTTGGCTGTCCTAATCCTCTGGGCAAAGCTGTCTTGCAGTGACTGGCGTGAATCAATGTCCGAGCTGGCAAATTGTTTCTGCGACCACGAGAGGGAGGGACATCTATCCTGGAGTTGCCTTCAGCTGTCAAGAGGGGTACTCTCAGTGGTGAACTCACTTACTGTGAAGCTGAACAGACATAGTTGCAGTGCAGCGCTGCTCTTTCAAGTGTGTGGTCTGAACAGCGAAAAATATTGTCATGGATGTTATAATACACACGCAGTAAATTGATATTATACCATTATGCACTGTATCTTATTTTAACCTGAGGTAATTTTGTACTTTACAATAAAGTTGTCAAAGATTCCTAAGGGAAGAATATTCCGCTGGTATACAGCGGCCTTTGAAAACAGCTGTGACATAATGGTCAAAGACGAAGTGCCTCGATGTCTCGATGTTTGAAATAAAATTAAAATTAAATGACCATCTCAGAAGTTAACGTGATCCACCACAATGACAACTGCCAGTTGAATGCCGGCTTTTAAATTGTTATTATTTTTTTTATAAGCAAAGTGATCCAAACCTTGATTTTCTTCCTTCTTTTACCTTGGGTTGCCGTGACAGCCAACACAGCTCGTGTTCCTCAGGCCACGATTGGATGACGCGGCGGGTGTTCGACGACATCAAGATTACACGGGCAAGGTGGGTTGGCCAGTATGCATTAAAACATACAGAGCTGAGTAGTCTGTATTATAGTCGGTAGGAAACAGTTTTACATTAATGGAATATCATTTTTAAAAGGTTTTGGGTCGATCCAAGGCAATTGAGCTTTCTCAATGAACTCATCAAAGCGAAGTGTGTGGTTTCTAATTCGAAAAACGTAATTCGTGTGGGCGATCTTTTAATGATGTCTTTGCCAGTCATGCTGCTAGTTGAAAGCAGACTACGGCTAGACCAAACCGAGTGCGCTCTATCCGACATATATTGCCTGACATTAAAAAGTGCATGTGCAATATTTGCACACGCAAATATGTGATATGGGTTTTAATCGGTTTGACTTTTAGAATGTTTTTAATTTGGGCACTACTTGTTAGATTATATAGCTGAGAGTCTCAGCGATCCAGACGTGTATAATAATAGCACCCACAAATGTATTCTACAATCTTTTACCGGTGAGGGTCGGGAGTGGCCTTCGAGTGGCCTTTTATTGTGTCCATCCTAAAACACACCTGTGCAATACTCATGCTGTCTGATCTGCATCTTGATGTGCCACACCTGTGAGGTGGATGGATCATCTTGACAAAGGAGAAGTGCTCACCAACACAGATTTTGACAGAACACTGTTTAAGAGAAATAGGCCTTTTGTGTACAGAAAGTATTGGATCTTTGAGTTCAGCTCATGATGAATGTGGGTAAAGTGTTGGGTTTTTATTTTGTTCAGTATGTACACACGCACACACACACACACACACACACACACACGCACGCACGCACACGCACACACACACACAGTGGTATTATTTCCATATGTTCATATGGTATACTATTCTCAGTATCTTGCTTTTGTGGAAGGAAAGCAGTAATTCTGCTTTATTCAAGCCATTCAATTAATTTAAGTATATAAATAAATCACATTCGCCAGAAATACTGTATAAGCAAATGGGTTAAACAATAAACTGCTGCTTAAAACAAAGGAAAAGGATAATACTTTTTCTCTGCTGGTTTGCTAGCTATGAATTATTCCCACAGAAAATGAGAACAAAATATAAATGCATAAAATATGTTACATTTATTTGTTTTGGTGAAACCACCTGTCATTTCCCCACATGTATAAAACAGCCATCTACAACCGGGGATCCTGGAACTAAACCCGGGCAGGTTCACACTTTGCTTCATAATGTGCTTTATAACATTTACACCACTCAGCTTTTGTTTCCAAATGATTCTCTTAAATAAGTTAATGGCGTGGACAAAGTCAGTCAACAACAACAAAATATCTAAATATATATGTATAATGTATATCAGTATATCAGTAGCCACTTAATTATATTCTAATTGAGTGTGTCATTTCATTTTTTGAAAATGCCAGTTCTCTGCTTCTTCAAACGTCTCAAACTGAATTTGTGATGCTACTGTATGAGCTTGCTGAACACCCCTCACCCTTCAGCGTCGCAGAGAGCTAAACGCACCATATATGTGCCGTCTGGCACCAGCAGACGTCTTCAAACAGTCAGACCAGGTAATTAGTTAATTATGCGTGGCATGAACATGCTGTAAATGCCAGACAGCACATATATGGTGCTCTTAGCTCTTAGCTTGCCCTTGTTGCGATCGTTCCTCGCGTGTATTAATCTTCAGCGGGTAAAGTTAACCTTGTTAACTATGTGTGTGTGTGTGTGACGTGAGATACTTCGCACAGGCCAGATTCTCTCTCCTCTCTCCGGTATGAGGGGCTCTCCATGTCCTCGAGCGAAATGGGCGAAACAATATAATATCATCTTTTAAATCACATCTTATTGCACATTTGCCCAGACAGGCATTTCAATAATTTGTTTTTATCTATTTTGTTCACGCTGCATTTGAATTAGTCACATTGTTCCGTGTCCCTTTGTTTAATTCATGTGCGCCTTTTTCTATCGCTTTATCGCATTAATATTAATATATTCTTGTGTTGTTTCTAAAAGGGTTTAGCGTGTCTCTTTTTCCTGCGTGTCCCGCCGGTCTCTCTAGTTTTGTTTTAGATTTGGTTGTTAAGTAAGACATTCTCTGATTCTCTCACAGCATTTCAGGGTCAGGACAAAGCACCGATAGCAAAGACATTGATCACCAGGGGCTCACGGGGCTGGACAAATGTTGTGTGTGCCAGAGACACTATACAGTATAAAACAGACATGCCGCTTGGAACATTTTGAATGGAGCTCTATGGGACAATTGTGGATCGGCTAATTCAGCAGTTGGAGGCACATATCCAAATGACAACACATAACATAATCGTAAAGAGCCAATCGTCTGCTTTATAACTGCCAAGCATTAACCAATCGTGTGGTTGCATTCCCGTAAGCCACCTGCCTAAACGTTCTCCCTAAATAACTGCCCGGGGCATTTCAAAGATGGCTGCTGAGTGGCGAGACTTCATTGTGTGTGTGTGCCGTACGCTCCGTCCACGAAGGCCGTATGGTGACGATAAACGAATGAAGGGGCTTTTTGAGCATTATTAACTGGCAGTGAGACCAGGCCATGCATTTCTATCTAGACCACTTTGTCTGTTGTGGTCAAACCTTCTGAGATCCTGAGACCTTCTAAGTGCTTCAGACATTGTTTTCAGTTGTTGTTTTTTTTTAAACACGTCGGCCTCTCGGCAGCAGCAGCGTTGCCCGGTGTGTCACGTATCACCACCTATAGAAGACATCGATGTGTCTTACCGAAATGTCTGTGAGCATGTCCCCGTCTCCTCTGATGCTTCTGGCAAAACGAGTGCACCTCTCTAGGGAGTTATGCAACACAGAAACTATATATGTAACGGATTAGCGCATCACAATATGGCAGATAACGCTCGAGATGAATGAATATGAATGTGTGTAACACTAGAGGCTCGACTACTGCTGTTAATTCACGTGGATATTGATTTCAGTGCATACTGAAATACATTATCCACTATAATACATTATCAGTGCATACATGACGTCATGTCATGTTTGTATATGGTTGTATGGTGCTGCATTCCTGTTAGCTCAGATTACAGTCCCGGCGGGTTTATGATACTGCCGTGAAAGGAATGAAGGAATGTGCGCACAGGATCTGAGGAATCACAGCCAGAGGGTTTCTGATCTAAGCCAGAAAGGTGTTTTAAGCGTGTGTGCGTGGTTGTGTATGCGTGTGTGTGCAGCGATGCCATGAGAGCGGGTCACGCTCCAACCACAATCGCCTCCCCGTGAGTTATGCGGCGGGCGTGAATAAACTCTGCGGGGGATGCGCGAGCTACAACGGGAAGCTAACGGGCCTGTGATCAGGGTTCCCGACGCCGGGACAACAAAGGCTCCTGCTGTGGCTAGCAAGCGCCCGAGATGTCTGGCTGCGGGTTGCAGGCTCAAGGATTGTTCTGCTAAGGCAGGGTTAGCACCAGAGACATTATTATACGGAGGACGCTCTCAGAGAATTCTGAATAGATCTCTATGGGAGAAGGCCGTAACAGCAAACGCTGTATGGCATCTGGAGGACAAGGGCCAATCAACTCCTTTATAATGGCTGAGCTTTAAAGCCTTAAGCTATTTAGCCAATGACGCAAGCCCTAGAATAAATGATCATCAGATTTGTCTCAAGATTGTATATGTGCAGTTTATGTATCCCATAGTAACAATTGAAATGCAGTTATGACTCTCTCTCCATTTATTTAGTCTTCCTATTAACTGCCCAGAGGGGTTACTAAGATGGGTGCCAAGTGGTCAGACTAACATGCACGGACTTTGACCTTACTAAGATGGCTGCCGAATGGCCAGACCTCATCAGGGTTTGGTGTGTCACCCGGGCCACGTGTGTGTGTGTGTGTGTGTCATCACCTTGACATGACGTGTTTGATGTGTCCCGAGCCTGTTCATTGCTACAGTTCCTGTGTTTCACAGTCTCGTTAGTCACCTGCGTCGTCTTTACAGTGTCTAATGAGTTCCACCTGCCCGTTGTTCTTGTCCAATGGCCTGTCGAGGTGTCCCTGAGCAAAACAACAAGGTCTTAAAAACACAGGTAGGTGTTTAACAGATTAGCGCATCACAATATAGTTTGAGATGAATGAATGACACAGACAAGACAAGAGAGTCTTGTCAGCCTGTGTTGTTTCTTTCATTTTATTTTGTATCTGTTTGTATGCATGTATGCATGAATGTGTAAATGTATAAGTACTGTATGTGTGTATGCATGTTTTTAAGTAATGTATTTTGTGTAAACTTGTCATTGATGTTTTTTTAAGTGTTGGATCCCAGGAAGAATAGCTATTGTTATGAAGTTAGATAATGGAGATCCTAATAAACAAACAAGCTCAAATAAAAAATAAAAAATCTCTCCATGGAATCGCCTCACACATTGAAACTCATTGTGAAGCAAAGCGTCGTACTACGCTCTGTTGTTGTGAGCGGTGTTCGCCACTTTGTTTATGTTCATATTTACGGAGCCAGGGCTGTACAGCAGCACTGGATTATGTTTACAACACGCAGAGAGGACGGTATGGTGAATTTGATGTGTTAGCTTACAATTAGCTTGCAATAGCTTGACTTGAAGGTGTGCTGAGATTACATTAACATTGCAGGCGGTTTCTCCTTTTACCTTCATGTATATAAAAAAGGGATGTTAAAGGTAATGACTTTATTCCCCCCATCTCCGCTGACGGTCAAACCCGTGTGAGTGGATGCATAAACATGAGCGTGACTACTGCACTTCAGTACGCTACGGCCTCTAGCTGCACTCTATGACTTCCCCCCACGCTAGCCATCTGCCCTGTGGTCCTCCACCCCCCACACACTTCCCGCTGGGCTGTCCCGGGGTGACAGCATGGTGCAGGAGGGCGACTTTAAGACGCGAGGGAAATGAGACCCTGTCTGCATAATTAAGACCAGAGTGAAGTTTCGACAAATGCTCTCTCTCTCCCCCTCTCTCCTGCCATTTTGGAAGTTGTTGTCTCTGTTCTTGCTAACTTTAGTCACTAATCAGGTTTTTTGCTTTCCTTTGCTCCCTTGACAGATGGCTACTTTAAAGGGGTAGTTTTCTTTTTTAGTGTTTGTTTTGTTTTTTTGTCATTTGTATTTAAACCATAATGGAAGCATGAAAGCATGGGCGTGAATTGAGGCATGAAAGTAACCCTCTCAAACGAGGGATTTCACAGTGATTGGAGACCAAACACTAAACCCTTTCAGATAGCGTGCATCTACCCTGCCCAAAAGTGAGGATTTTAATCCTGTAACAATGCTAAATCTCGCAATGAAAGCAAAACATTTCAAGAAGCAACATTGCACATTGCTGTTTTTACCTAACCCACGCTTTTCATGCACTGTAAGCCTTAAGAACACCTAACTAAACCTGTACCCTGCAAATCTCTCTCTCTCTCTCTCTCCCCTTCTCTCCCTCTCTCTGTGCGCTGGTGACGCCTTTCCTGTGTAGATTCAGAGGCGGGCACATCTGTTCTTCTGTCTCGGACCATTTCTTTATGCAAGTGGCCGCCTCTGCTAAAGTGGTACTCACAGCCGGAAGCCAGAGCCTTCAGCTCCGCTCTGTCTTGGCTGCTGGTTTAAATAAGGTTTTTGATTTTGGAGTTGTTTTGCTGTATTCATGTACACAGCTATAAGCGGGGAAGGGGGGGTGCATCCCGGGGCCCCGCACGGGCCTCAGTCAACTACATTTGACCTGTGATTATGTGTTACAGTTTGTGTTTCTATTGTACACCACGATCACAAACCAGTATATTTACACAGCAATATTTCATAATGCTACCCTAATACGGTGCCTGATCTCAGTAGTTCAATAAGTAAGCGTATAGGATCATTATATCAATTACTGTAGGCTACATTTCTCTGGAAACATATACATTTTCTGACATTTCATTAGAATTTATTTGAAGTAATTTCTATTACGTTGTTTTAAGAATGTCGCAATTCTTATGGGAAATCTTCCAGGAGCGTGCAAACAATGTACTTATTAATATAGCGTCTCTTAGGATCTAGCTAACCAACGTAAATTAGGCGAGTGCCAGGAATAATTGTTTGCTTTACCGCTTTTAGATTCTAAATCATTTATGAGATGCTATTTTGATACACAAATACAAAAACCCCTTAAAATAGGTGAGTAGAATGATATTTATAGCCTGTAGTCAAATAGCTATGGGCGGCCTGACGCTGAAGGTTTGCATAGCGATATTAATGTAGACTTTTCATTAAAAGGGATTCATCTTGTGATTTTATCGTATTGTTAGCCTATTCATTTGGCGCTGATATTTTTAAATATAGACAATATTACTTGAGTGGAGCCGGGGGATGTGACCGTGCATGAGAGATGATATAAGATAATGTTCGTGCGTATGCAACTTAAGTTTGCTCCCTAAGGTGAGGAAAAGTAACCTGACATGCCAGAGGAATTGTTGTCACAAGTCCATCTGTGGAGCCGTACATTGAAACTGTTTGTGAATGGCTGTACTTGTAAAATACTTGGCAGTTGATTGAATGAACCATCTGGTCGTTTTCGCTGTCGGCACCATGGTCGCCACACCTAAACCACGCCCATATAGCTATAAACACGACGCTGACTGGAAAGTTTAGTTGCTACTCGGACACATTCAAAATGATTCCGAGGCTTTCAAGACTGATTCTCACAGTGAAATTGAACTAAACCATCCTGATCTCGCGAGGCTACAGGGAAAGGCCCGTATAAGAAACCTTGCATGCTATGCCATTGACTGTACATATAAGTAAACGTATATATTGTGCGTTTTCTGTTTTTTTTTTTTTCTCTACCTTCGTAATGAGGCAGACTGTAAATGTAGGCCAGAACTTCGTTGTCTCGATATGTTGGTGCTGGGATCATTTGAGGGGAAACAATGTTCACCCAGATCACAGGGTTGACCCATCTGTGTCTCCACACGCCGTCGCTCTTTAGCTAATTAGCGAGAAATTGCAGAGAAACAAGGGCGTGCGCTTCATCAACTCATTATCAAGAGTCATTGAAATCTAATGAGCAAGCGAAAGAGATTCTCAATGAAACTTATCTGCAGACGGAGGCATGTCTGGGAATAGGGACTGTATAAATGGGGAAAGAACATTGAGGATTTCAGCAGAGCAAACAGGCTGTAAAAGGGGAGAGACAGGTGGACAGTGATGCCTTTTAAATACAAATTAGTTTACAGAAGGTTATGAAAGCTTGCACGTGTACTCGGTGAAGAAAATAAACTTTCTGACGAGGCAAACTTGGGAGTTGGGCAGTCATTTGCATATTTGACAAATCAGAATCGATGCACACTCTTTTTCACACCATCCTGAAGCCTGTTTCCACCTGAGACAATTTAATAAAATCAATTGTGTTTGCCAATGCATGAAAAAAAATTTGTATTTCATCGTAGGGAGTTACCAAGCTTCTATTTGAATTGGGGAGGCATACTTGGTAGGGCACAGGTTTTCTGTTTCCCACAATTACTAAATTAACACATTTTCGATAGTTACAAATTACTAAAAATATTTAAAATACAAAAACTTTTACCAAAAAATCTTTATGAGAAACTTTACTTCTTAGTTATATTGTAACAATCAATTTAACAATATTTAATTTCTTTGGTGATTTTTTCTATTTCTGAGGTGAGAAAAGATTCCATCATAAAACGTTCTACAAAGCAGGACCATCCATGACTATACAATACCTTTTAAAAGGCAGGGTCAGTCATTGTCAAGAACACTTGCTATCAAGCTCAATTCAAAGCTCCCTCAGGAGCCCCATCCCACAAACCTGAAGGTGTGTGCAGGGAAGGGGGGTGCAGGTTGCCTGTTTGAATCCCCCATCTGGCCAGGACTCCCACAATTTGCCTCATTTCCTGCTGACATGCCCCTCGAGCGAACAAATCAATCCCTAGCTGCTCAAGTGAAGCTCCTGGGCCGGTCAATATCAGAACACTGGACCTGGGGCTGCCCAGCAGAGCTCCCAGCACCCCCCTAGTTTGGAAGGAAATCTATTCTCTCTTTGTTTTCTTTTTTTCCAGGAGGCGATTGGTGGAACCAAGGTGTCCAAGGGGAAGGATGGAGAAATAGAGCATAGGATGGATTTTTTTCCCCCTTCATTACACTATCTAGCAAGTTCTGCATCGGCCGAGGAAGTAACTTATAGATAAATAAATACTTATTTTTAGTTTTCAGGTAGGGTTAGCTGTTAACTGCCTGAATGCGGCATTAAATGTATTGCCGAGTGTTGGAACTGGTTTTAGCTGAACCAAATTAAGTCAGGACGGTTTCCTAGCAACCGATGAGGACTGCTAAACAAATACGGGGCGGCCTTATTACGCCTTTTTAAACTTTTGGCATTTGCCCTTTGCGTGCCCCGAGCCATTATTGAAAGTATGAGGAACAATGTATATATGTATATATATATACATTTTTTTTTAATTATTATTATTTATTTATATATTTTTTTAATTAATTTATTATAAAACACAAGAGGCAAACAGAATATAGAGTGTAGAACACCTCTACCTGACAGGCCACATGGATTGTTAGGCACAAGTCCATCTGGGGAGCCGTACATCGAAACAATTTGAACTTTCACAAAATACTTAGGAGTTCAGTTGATTGGACGAAGCGTCTGTCTGTCTTTGTTGATTTCAAGCAGCTGTGCCGGTCGTCACAGCTAAGCCACGCCCCTAGCTGTCAGTACGACCCTCATTGGTCAGATCAGCTGTTACTCTGACTCAAGTCGCAAGGATCCTAAGCTCTCCAGACTGATTCTCACGACCAAGTCAAACTGAAGCTCACGAGATCAGGGTGGTCTCGCCAGGCTACACCTTTGCAGTCCTGCCTGTAAACTGAAGCAGCGGCCCTGTGAAGACGCAGCGACGGTGGCAGGTTCAATGCTGCCCCGGGTCCGCGGAGCAAACGGGGATCGGAGAAAGAGCATCTTCTGGAGTGACGCCCGGTGTGTTCTGGAGTGAGTGTGGAGGGGAGCATGTCCCAGAGCAAGCCGATCATACAATATTTAACGTCAAGCCATGAGAGAGAGGGGGAAAACACATGTCACCCGAAATGAACGTGAAATTGTTGTATCCCCCTTCTTCAAAACAGCCTTGATTCGTCACAGCGAGAACGTACATGAAGTCAGATCATTTGAGATCCCTGGGTGTCAAAACATAGATAAAAAATAAATAATATTAATAAAGGGCCACTGCTCGATCCGTGTCTGAATTGTGTCCGGCAGGGGATGGGAGGAGGGGGAGAGGTGCTTTGCTGTGTCCACCACCCACTCCCCCATCCCCCTCCCCCATCCCCCTCCTCACCCCTCCCTTCCCCTCCTGTCGTACAGCCACATACACATGATGGAGATAAGATAACACTTTATTAATCCTCGGGAGGAAATTCAGTTTCAGGTTATATTTGCCAGACGCCACGTGAAGATCAGTGTCTCTCTCTCTCTCTCTCTCTCTCTCTCTCTCTCTCTCTCTCTCTCTCTCTCTCTCTCTCTCTCTCTTCACAGTAAACAGTCTCGCTGTCTTGTTTGTTCAGTGTTTGTCCAGGCCTGCATATTTACATCAATATTAGAGTCATCACTCTGGACAGTGGGTGGCTGAAGCCTAATTACGCCGCTGTATAAATAGATCTGGTGGAGGGAGACAGTGAGAGGGAGAGAGAGAGAGAGGGAGAGAGAGAGAGAGGGAGAGAGAGAGAGGGAGAGAGAGAGAGATAATCCATAAGCAAGGCATTTATACATCATATTTTCCCGGCCACTCGTACCCCATCATAAGCAAGCTTAGAGAAAACCTGCCCCACCCAATCCTTCCCAGACACCCCGATATCAATGCCAAGGTGCCCTGGGACACACACACACTATCTCTAAAACATGGCAATCAGAGCAAGGGGTTAAAAAATGTTGGAAACCATTCAGAAATATACTGACTGGAAAAAAGAATATGTGTATAATATACAATCTCTCTCCCTTTCTCTCTGCCCCCCCTCCTCTCTCTCTCCCCTTCTCTCTCTCTCTCCCCCTCCCTCTCTCTCTCCCCTTTACAGAGTAAAATTATAAATGATCTCCTGGCAGATGAAATTTCACGCTTGAAGTGTGTACAACTGTAACATCTGGTGGAGTCAGGTGGCATCCCCCCACCTCCCGAGACTCGTCCCCCTGTCTCCCTCCTCACCCCCACTGGGGCCACTTCTCAGCACCACGTCACCTAGGAGACCGTCTCTAGTCTCAGCCTCTTCATCAGCACCACGTCACCTAGGAGACCGTCTCTAGTCTCAGCCTCTTCATC
>JAODOY010002384.1:0-12183 GCA_025399855.1 Forbesichthys papilliferus
AGTATTGTATATTATATATGTATTATTATTTATTATTATATATGTATTATTAATATTATTATTATTATTATAACATTTTTATGAAAATAAGAAATAGTCATAATAAGGGGGACCAGAGAGTGTTTGCCAATAACAGGCGTATCACACTACTCAGCCTCCCTGGTAAACTCTAGGGTGCTGGAGAGGAGGGTTAGGCCGATTGTGGAACCTCAGATTGAAGAACAACAATGCGGTTTCCGTCCTGGTCGTGGAACAACGGACCAGCTCTATACTCTTGCAAGGATCCTGGAGAGGGCCTGGGAGTATGCCCTTTCGGTCTGCATTTGTTTTGAATGCGTATGACCGGTTCCCGCAGGAGATACTGTGGAAGGTGCTGTGGAAGTATGGGGTGAAGCGAGAGCTGTATATGGACTCAGTAAGTCGGACTCGTTTCAGGTGGGGGTTGGTTTCCACCAGGGCAGTGCTTTGTCAGTATTGCTGTTTGTGATATTCATGGACAGGATATTGAGGCATAGGGGAGACCTGGTATGGCTGTCACATTTTTTTTTTTCATTTTTCTCATTGGCTCATCATAGAACAATAAGTTCACCATTATTTGAAAGCTTTGGGTATAGTATACAGTATATTGTTTATTGTACATTTTTTATAATATTTTCTTTATTAGCAAGTAAGTGCGCTCTGACACGTTGTGCCAACCAACGCCATTGCGGGGTTGGTTGGCGTAATGTGTAGAGTTGTTTGTTCCCATCTTTTTAAAAGGGTTTATTGGTACTACAGTAAATACATTTTTCTAAAATATGAATCACTTTTTTGTTATTTGAAGTAGACACATTAAATGATTTTTAACATGTATAAAAACAATAGAGTCATATCTGGGACAGGTCGTCTATGTTGTGAACATTCAGTCATAACTCATAATAATTATGTAAAAAGTAGGCTACTTCACAAAATTACTTAACATTTTATTTGAAAAATGTATACATTTAATAATTTAGCACCTTGAACCTGAGAACTTGAAGTAGATATTCAAATATAAATCCATCTCTGGCAGAGGAGCAGGAAGCACAGTGTTGGAAGATGTATGTTGGAAGCCCGTGTGTGCATTCTTCGTGGGCCCATTGTTTACATTCAAGGCCCTGAACCCACATCTCTCTGGATCTGCTGTTTGCATAAGGCTCCATGCACACCAAGCAGAAACAGTCTCATCCTCAGACGATTGAGATGGCGGATGCCTCCTTTTTGCCTCACTTTCTCACTAGACTTCTTCCATTTAGATGTGCAAAACCTTTTTTGTTTCTGCACAGATTTCTCCTCCAACAAAGCTTTCTCGGGTGTGTCCGTCAAGATCACTCTTTACGTTTCTTTATATATATATATATTTGATGAAAATATGATGGAAATATTTAGTCAATTACACTTTTTCCATCACTAAAATTACACGTTAACGAGACGAGAATAGATCACTGATAATAAAAGTGGACTTCATTTAAGATGTAGGCCTATTTTCGTTGATGAAACAAGACAAGACGAAAAAGTTAGTGGTATAATTTAAATGTAAAAACTCTGCCTGCATATTTAGGGCCCGAGCACCAAGGGTGCGAGGACCCTATTGAAACTGCTCGGATTATTTTTCTTTTTCTGCGTTTGATCGCACTTTTGACTGCCTTAACATGAATGAAAACTCACTAAACTTTGTAGAGACATGTCTCTGGGCGAAAAAGTTTATATTCTATGGGTGTCATGCATGGCCGTGGCAAAATGGCTCGCTAGCGCCCCCTACAAAGTGGCATGCCTGATCACTTTCACCGAGATGTACAAAATCTTTGTAGTATATATAACACATGCCGTTGTACAAGAAAGTCTCTTGGAGCAAGTCTCTAAACCCAACAAGAAGTCGGCCAATTTGAATTGAACGACTATTTGTGGCGTTTTGCACGCTCTGTACTTTAACGAACACCTCCTAGGGAATTAATGCGATCGACTCCAAATTTGCTCTATACAATGTAAACACTATGGGGATTAAAAGTTATACAAACGGTGAGTTTTCACTGATGGGCGTGTCCGTGGCGTGGTGTGGAAAATACATGATTCGCCATGAAACAGGAAGTTGGTATAACTTTTGTGTACATGTTCAGAAATGCACCAAACTTTACAGCTTTAATAAACGTCACGCCCTGAATACATATGTATGCCAATATTTACATAAAGTTATAGCACCATCTACTGACAACAGAAAATGTCAATTTTTATGCTGTGACGTTCTTCTCCTAGCTTGTTTCATAAGTCTACTTCAAAACTGTCTTAAAAAAGCCAAAGGACCCTAACGATTAAATTTTGTAAATATTTTGAGTTTTCGTTGAACGGCTTGTCTGGGGCGTGGCGGCGAAGGCACATCCTTCGCCAAGACACATCAAATTGTTATAACTTTTCCATACATGCTCCAATCTCAACCAAACTTTAATAGATTCATAAGAGTCCCGCCCTAAACACATGTATATGTAACAATTACCTTTTAGTCAAAGCGCCACCTACTGGCAACAGAAAGTTACCCTTCAACAAAGCAGCCCCCGCCGCACTTTTGACAGACATTTACGAAATTTCTGTGGCACATGTATAAAGTATTGTCGGACGTAAAATGTTCTTGGTGATATTTTCTAAAACCAACAGGAAGTCAGCCATTTTACATTTTATAATCATTTTTTGGCGATTTGCACGCATTGTACTTTAACGAACTCCTCCTAGGGAATTGATGCGATCGCCTCCAAATTTGCTCTGTGCATTTTACACACTATGGGGATTAAAAGTTGTACAAACAGTTCATAGCGTGGCGTGGAAAATACATGATTCGCCATGAAACAGGAAGTTGGTATAACTTCTGTGTACAAGCTCAGAAATGCACCAAACTTTACAGGTTTGATAAACATCCCTCCCTGAAGACATCTGTATGCCAATATTTACATAAAGTTATAGCGCCACCTACTGGCAACAGGAAATGTCCATTTTTATTCTGTGACGTACTGCTCCTAGCTGGTTAGATTAATTTACTTCAAAACTGTCTCAGACAAGCCATAAGACCCTGACGATGATATTATGTAAATAATCTGGGTTTTTGCTTAACGGTTTGTCTTGGGCAAGCCGGCGACGGTAAATCCTTTGCCAAGACTCATCAAATTGTTGTAACTTCTCCATACATGCTCAAGTCTGTACCAACTTTTAATCAATTCATAAGAGTCCCACCCTGAACACATTAATATGTCAACATTCACTCAAAGTCATAGCGCCACCTACTGGCAACAGAAAAAATTATTGTAACTTCTCCACAAATGCTCAAATCTGTACTAAATTGTAATCAATTCATAAGAGTCCCACCCTGAACACATCGATATGTCAACATTCACTCAAAGTCATAGCGCCACCTACTGGCAACAGAAATATACACGTTTAATGCTTTCATTCCCAGCTCCTAGCAGGTTGCCCACATTTTCTACAGAATCGTTTTACGCAACATGCATAATGATTCATATCCGGGTCCGTGCCACGCCCCGACGTGCGTCACGGCGCGACGGCCCGCCCAGTGTTGCTCGCAACCATAGTATTTTCTGTAGTTTCACAATTAAATGTTATAACTCTGCTTGTGTATGATTTACCGTAATTGCACACATAAGTGTGCAGGATGCAGCACAATGTTAAAGCCGGCTGGCGAGACCGTATGATTAACCGTAACTGCATACATAAGTGGGCACAATATTGATCAAATGTGATATTGCGATATTGATCATGAAAATTGCAATATCGATATTAATTTCGATATTTTAAAATCACAAAGGTTATGGGAAAAGGCATTAAAATATATGAGGTGCAGCATTCAGGCCAGGCAGTGGGCTGCAGGTAGGTGGAGGGGCAGTGCTCGGGTTCAGGCAAACTCACACTCTGTAAAAAACTTCCGATTGAAAGGATGGATTCCACTAACCCTAAACCCTACCTGAATGTTCAGAGGTGTTGCTGCAAGTGCATGGGTATGCTGTGGAGATCATCTCTGGAAAGTCATACATTGTCACTGTCTTCCCAGGGGTCCTCAGCATCCAGGATTCATAGGTAGTATTTATTTGTTTTTTCATTGACCCATAAACTGACCCATCCAGTGGTTGAAGGCAATGTGAGCAATGTGGATGGAATAAGAGCAAGACAACACCGTTGGGGTACATGGTTGTCTAGAAGCAACAAAGATGGCTTCTCCTTAGCTGTCTTGGTGTGTTGTACAAAGTGTTGAATCAAGTCCACAAAATGGCATTCCTTTATCCAGCCTGAAGAATTGGCTCCTCCTTTACACTCGGCAGGCCCTTTTGACAGAAAGTAACAATTTTGTTTGGTCTATGGATAGTCGTCACACTTATCGTCGTCGTCCAGGTTTCATATGTCTTCTGGACCAACTTGTACCTTAGTCCACAAGTTGTCAAAGAATGTTCGGACATTTACCCTACTGAATCCACAAGCTCTAGCAAGACTAGTTGCTTTTGGTTTTCTTATGGAAAGGTGTGGATGCCTTATCATGAAGAGGGCAAACCAGTCAGCTCCAGCTTGCTCTAGTTCCATCCATGAAGCATATATGTTTTCAGAAAAGGCTAATTGGTATGCCAGTTTTCTGCTCGAGATAAATATTGTTCAAGCTGGTTTTCGTGATCTTCATTTAATATTTTTGTTGTTAGGCGCATATCCAACATACATTTCTATCTATGGATCTATGGCCTCGATACTCAGCTTCTGGCAAGTGTGCGATATCACACTCCTTTGCCATTCCTCTTATGGTTCGCTTCTGAATTTTTACTGGACATACTGCCTTAAGCATGATATCTGGTGGGGTGCTGCCCCTCTCTGTTTTCCTCTTTGGATTTTTTGGCATTGTCCGCTAACAATAAGATACAGTGAGGTTTTGTAGCAACTTTGTCATGGGTTGGTTAACCCCCGCTATATTGTGAAAACCTACCCCAACCTGAGTTTTTAGATACATTTGTTGCTAGTTTGTTGGCTGACGTAGCAATGATAAGCTATCAACCTTTTACTAACTCTTCCTTTTAACTTTCAAATGTTTTTAAGACTTAAAACAAAAATAAAATGGTGTGAAATATTTAGTTTTATTGGCTGAAAATAATAAAAAATGTCTCACCTCTGCTCTGACTGATGTGGCTTAACGTTCTGAAACAAAGTGTGGGCTCACAAATGAAGATGTGGCAGTTATTTTTGGTGAAAATTTTCTAACAGCGCCCCCTAGTAGAGGAGTTGTGAGCTCTGTGATAACCAACCCGTGTGAAAACCAGACCCTCCCCTAGTCGTAGTGGGGAGCGGTTGGATCGGTTCGCAGCCGAATCTGAAGCTGCTGGGATGAGGATTAGCACCACTAAATCAGAGGCCATGGTTCTCAGCAGGAAACCGATGGAGTGCCTACTCCAGGTAGAAAATGAGTCCTTACCCCAAGTGAAAGAGTAGGCTACCTCTCTCGGGGTCTTGTTCGCGAGTGAGGGGACATTGGAGCGGGAGATTGGCCGGAGAATCGGAACAGCGCGAGCGGTGTTACAATCACTTTAACGCATGGTTGTGAGCTGAGCCGGAAGGCAAAGCTCTCGATCTACTGAGCAATTTTCATTCCTACCCTCACCTATGGTCATGAAGGGTGAGTCATGTCATTACGGAAAGAACTAGATCACGGGTACGGGTGAGGAACTCAGAGTATAGCCACTACTCCTGGTACAGCCGTATAGCCGCTGCTCTAGGTGGTACTGGAGCATCTGGTAAGGATGACCCCTGGGCGCCTTCCTAGGGAGGTGTTCCAGGCACGTCCAGCTGGGAGGAGACCTCGGGGAAGATCCAGGACTAGGTGAAGAGATTATATCTCTGGCCTGAGAACGCCTCGGGATCTCCCAGTCAGAGCTGGTTAATGTGGCTCGGGAAAGAAACATTTTGGGTCCCCTGCTGGAGCTGCTGCCTCCGCGACCTGACTCTGGATAAGCGGTTTGAGGATGGTTGGATGAATAATAATAATAATAATAATAATAATAATAATAGTAGTAGTAACTAGGGTTGCAAGCAACACTGGCGTGTCCGTATTTATTATTCATAATAAACAAACTCAACTAGCCAATGTCTCAAATAACTTTGAGCTTGACTCAGTCCATCATTAGGTTACCATTGTGAGAGCTATAATACTGCATGTTGCTATTTTATGTTTTGCCACGAAGGTATATCTTTAATTACAAGAAATATTAATGTTCACTGGTTTTACATCTTCTTCTTTTTCTAATAATAATAATATTAATAATAATAATGTGACTCAAATGATTCCAAGCAGAATTATATTTGGTTCACTCTTGGTGTTTGCAACAACCAGACAAATGTCCACTGACAACATGTATGTTCTAGTAGTAAAACTTCAAAAAAAATATACAGTGGAAAATAAACCTTCAACCCAATTGATGAATTACAATCAGTAAAATGTACCCTATCCTATTCATTACAGCTGTTTGACAACTGACATCTGTTATACTGAGCATCTGAGAATAATGTTGCTTGTTGTCTACCTGGTCTTCTAGCATATGCTCGACAATCATCTGGGGTGAGGGCCTCTCGGCCCCCAATACTCAGGGAGGTCAGGATGAGCAAGCTGAACAAAGCCATCTCACCAGTCAGCCCTCTATGGGAAGCAAGCAAACAGCAAACAAAAGACAGCAAACGCTGAATATCCACAACAATCTGCAGGTCCCCGTAATGCAAAAGGTCCAGGCAGAATACAGTAATCCAATGTTGTATAGAAAGATGCTCTCACAAGAGCATCGTCTGTGGGTCTTACCTCTTCTAGACTCTTTGTTGACTTTGTGCACAAGGGCAGATGTCCAATATATATATATGGCAAACAAGGCAGTGGTTTACGTGCAGCACATATTGTTAGGATAGGATGGAAACAGGGTCAATCCCTCTGTTTGCAGAAAACAATTCACTTTTTTGTGGCTGAGGTATTTGGTGCTTTCCTGGAGGCAAACAATGAAACCCTACACAGACACATTCAAAGTTACATGCTTAAGCAACGTCCATAAGGCTTTGTGACTTTTTGTGCAAAAAGCATCCTATTGCATGCTGATGTGAAACCCAATCAAGTGTATGGTTTATGGTCCACTGGGAACATAAGCACAATGACAGTAAAGGTCCTGTTCTCTTCTATGATGTAAGCAATATTCATGTATATAGTGTACTATATATAATGTGATACTGTATGTATTATTATTTATGCTGGCATTCTGTGTGAATGACACAGAATATCTATCAAGCACAAATCATATATACAGTCATATTGTATATGTTGTAATATGTTTAAATACAACTACACATTACCAGTGTTGGGTGTTATACATTTTCCAGTAACTAGTAGTGTACAAACCAAAATCTGTAACAATATTACAATTACTAATCCAAGTAATGCTGCATTACTGCGTTACAAGAACAATATTTCTGGTCCTAGCAAACTAAGGGTAGGCTAATTGAACCCACCAATAAAGAGGATTCAATTCTAAAATGAGCTAGCTACACATTTTTGCGAGACAGGGTAGTGATTGTGAGAGTAATGTAGTAATGTACCTAGTAATGTAACTAATTACTTTTAATACCCAGTAATAAGTAAAGTAATGTCATTACTTTTTAAAGAGGTAATAAGTAACTAGTAACGTATTACAATTATTGAGTGACTTGCCCAACACTGCACATTACACAGGCTACATACTGAAAATGTTTTACATCCAACTGTCAGATTTAGTCCTAGCTCAGTAGTTAATACAGAGGTGCAAATATAATATTGGTTTTAAATGTAAATATCTTATAAGGGATCTTATGGAGTCAACAAACAAATGTGCCCAGAGCAACTACCATGTTTATGATGAGTGTGGGCTTGAATAGTCTAGGTGAAGGATGTTGGTCCTGTAACTCACACTTGACAGGTGAGCCACCTGGAAAGGAGCGACATCTGCAAAGATCACGGCCATTTCACAGTATATTGGGTGTTACCCTCGCACATTGTGTGGTGCGTACGACCAAGGATAGCTGTACAGATTAGTCACGCAAAAACTGGAGTGACGCAGGTCACACCGGAGCCTGACTTTGGCCTATTGTACCTGAACGTATTCCACAGAATTTTTCTGTAGATGCGCATGGCAAGCATTTTAGCTTGTAAAGATGCATCTCAATTGACAGTGGACATTTCTATGCTTGGCCATAGAGTAACATTAATAAAATATAGAGTATGGAGAAAATTAAAAACAGTATTAATTATCAGAATATGAAAGAAAATACAGTATATGTATATGTTTTAGTGAAAAACAGTTGAGGTCAAATATGCAATTATGGCATTCCGGTCTAAAATTATTTTTATTTATGATTTGTTTGTTTTATTATACATCCTTTGAGATCTTTATTTGGTTGAAAACTTTTTTTTTAAAACAACAGTGATATACAGTACATTATTAGAAACATTCACTGTTTTTCATAGAATTGTAGTTTCTCAAAATACAGTGCTTTCCATATAGTTATCAATGGTTTGATAACTGTGTTTCTTGCCATTTTTCATCATAAGCCATTTTTCTCTTCAATGAAGAAAATAGATCCTTCTGCAAACATTGGATGACAGTGATACTGAGGTATTAAGTTGTACTTTTTTCTTCTACATGTAGGCCATGTTTGGGAGAACACCAATTAAACATGACACTTAATAACCAACACAAATGTATAATAGGTTAAATAGAAGGAAGGCACTTTGCACACGACACACAATGCAGGCATGTAATAGGGCATGAATCACTATGTATGTAGTCACTATCCTTCAGTCTGTGCACCAAATACGCGATGTGCATGTGCATTCCACATGCATACAGTGGCTCATACCCAGGGACCCTGTGCACAAGGGTAACGTGAGCAATGTGCAACTTTAAAAAATTGTAAAGCCTAATAAACAATGATTAAAACATTTTAATAATCCTTTGTATTTTTTATTTAAAAACAATAAACTTGAAACTTGAAACTTGAAAAAACAATTATAAAACGTTTTTTACATTTTTTTTTTAAAATCTGGATATCGTCACCGTAGTAAGGAGATTTTGACTCTGCACCTTCGTTGAGAGCCACTGACACACAAGATTCCTCTAACACATGCACACCTCATTTGACACTGGGCCTCCAGGCTCCTGTCGATGTAACAGGCGAGAGCTGGGATTTTCGCAGGAGGTGGATCGATAGCAGGAAGAAACCCATACTGGCCCCACCCAGAATGACCACGCCTGAAATCAGGGTATTGGTCACTGGGTTCAATGGGAGGGAGGTATTATATGATGCTGCTGAAAGGAAACACAAGCGCATAAGGAGACATACTATGGGCCCTATTTTAACGATTCGAACGACACGTTCTAAAGCGCAAGGCGCAAATAGCGTTTAGGGTGTGTCCAAATCCACATTTGCTCTTTTAACAGCAGAGAAATGGTCAGTGCGCCGGGCGCATGGTTCCAAAGTGTTGTACTTACTCTCTTAATTATTCATGGGTGTGTTTTGGGCGTAACATATGATAAACCAATCCGAGTGTCATCTCCAATTCCCTTTACAAATCCAGGCGCGCTTGCATCATGGGCGGATTGCTATTATACCGGCGGGTTTGTGAAAGCACTGGAGCAGACCATCTAAGCAATAGCGAGATGATCTGCTGCCACAAGATATCAATGCGTTAGACCACACCTCATGTTTAGACCAACACACCCATGGGCGCTCAAATGGGCACATGTGCATTTGCTATTTAAACAACCTGGACGCTCTGCTAGAAAATGACCACTGCGTTAGTCTGAAACTAGCAAAGATACTTGTGTTCCCGCTTTGCACTGCATTTAAGTGTATCTTTATGACTTTCTGCCACTAGATGTCACACTAAACACACCAGCATTTCAAACCAAAACAAACGCATCTAGTGGTAGGAAGTAATATAGAGCTACTTTAAGCTCATAGTCCAAAAATATGTTGTTTTATAACATTCCATAAACATCTTACCAAGTTGTGAGTTGTTGGTTGGCGTTTCATCTGTAAATATCAAGACAGCAATATTTAACAACATTTAAATATTGTACAATGTTATAATAGTGAAAAATAAACTTGCATTTATAGCTCACTATCTAATATACAGTAATTGAGAACAAACATTAATAGTTCATACTACTGTTATGTTACGATAGGTGACAGCTGCTTACTGGTTAACAGACAATCTTCTCAAACATCCATCAACAAACCCATTGTATATTTCTTATGATGAGTTCAGTTGAGTTGAGCTAATTTTTTTATATAATCTCTCTCGATTTAGGCAGTTTGATTGGTTGTTGCCTGAAACTAGTTTCACTTGAGATGTTTGTTGCAGTGGATTATAAAGCAGGTTTAGGACACTTTGCAGCTCAAGTTCAATTTAATCGGGATATTAAAGTGTGTGAAAGATTCATTGTTTAAACTATCCTTTACTAATCACGTAGTGCAACAACAGATGCACCTCACTATAATGAATCACAAAAGTTCAATATTGCTTTAAGCAAATTGCAATGTGCATGTCTTTGTAAATTAATTGGTATTACATACCACTCCTAGTGATTATTGGTCCAGCACTGATAATGGCATTTCCAGAGGCTGATGGTTTGACATGTGCGCTATCCTCAACATCTCTGCGTCGCCGCCCACATATCTACCAATTACAGATTTGTTTATAATAAAGGTATAGTCAGTCATTCTGTAGAAAGCATGTCGATATTTGAACTCAATCAAAACAAAACTAACTCTCCCTTCAAAGTCATAGGGTGCTCCCTCAGAAGCTCCGCCCCACACATTGGAAACACATTGCCAAGACTAGGATATTTTTGTGTGGTTCGGTCTGCACCACTTAGTTTGTGTTCATATTTACAGAGACAGGGCTGTGTAGAAACACCTAAAAGACGCACAGAGAATGGGCAGGGCAGCTAGCGAGGAGATAGTTGGTGAATTTGACAAAAAGTGTATTAGCTTACAATCGCTCACTATACCTTTAATTAGTTAATATGACCATTCTTAAGAGGACATGTGCATGTGCCATGCACATATCATGGTGCAGTGCATGTTACTATTGGTCACTGACGCTGATTTGTCCACAAATGTGTTCAAACTGAAACAACAACTGTTTTGTAACACTGGTTTAACCCAGTTTTAGGTACAAATCAAGTGCTCCTGTAAAGTGTTCCTTTACATTTTGAGACCATGCTTACCGGCATAAGCAGGATACAGTCGTCTGCCCGGCAAAGCTTGGTGACACAGTGCAAGAATACTGTGGACATCTTCTGGTGTCTGTGTTTAACAAACCGAAACACTTCAAAGGCAAAGCGGCCCATCTGACTTTTCCCATTCTCAAAAACCGTTGTCTGTGGGTCTTTAGAGCAGCTGTTTAAACAAAACGCATATTACATAAGTGCACATAAAAACGGGTTTTATATTGTTTATAGTGTTAGGCTCCCAATAAACAGATACAGGGCTTGATCCCGTTTATGGAACAACATGTACAGTTCAGTACATGCTCTTAAGTCACCTAAGTTACTTATGGGAAAAATTATCTGCTAAATATATGAAGAAATGCTTTTGCATGCACACATACACTAAAAAGAATGAAAGGACATTAGGCATTTAACTTTGTGAAGTTTGTGAAGACTATGTTAGCATTCAACAGGTGGAGCCATTTGCAGAGTCTGTATAACGAAGAATAGGTAATGGGCCACTTCTAGAGTTTATCCAGCTCATGATCTGGGAAAATGTGAGATTACCCCAAGAAGAGGTCATAACGTAGTTCATCATTTGGATTCCCTGAGGGCGTTGTGTAACAGTAGTCCATCAAGATATTCCATCTATGGGGAGACAAAACTGTGAGGGCCTGATGGAGGATATCTAACCACACAAGGAAAAGCACAAATCCTTCATTGTCTGCTCTGGACTGGCGCCTTCATAAAACATAATTACATGATGGCTTAAGGAGTGAAAGAGAACTTTAGCCGGGGGTGAAAATGGCACTGGTTACTGTATAAATAAAGTATAACTAAAGTATAACTTATAGTACAAATCACAGACCATGATACATCTCTTTACATAACTATAGTTGAACTCAAA
>JAODOY010002385.1:0-12183 GCA_025399855.1 Forbesichthys papilliferus
TGATGTTAGCACTTTGGTCAACCTAGTTGTTTTAAAATGTGCTCTATAAATAAAATGGATTGGATTGGATTGGATAGTTTTATGACATAGTATTTTTAATGAAGCTACGAGCTCTGCAGTGTACTGTGCCAGAAATCCTATTTTCATAATAATTATAATACTGTAAATTCCTATAAATTAGTTAACACATACTATAATTAAATCAAACAACCCTTCTACAGATATACAACTTAATATTCAGTTTTGTACTACAATTAAATATTTACTTCAAAATAATCATATACTGCACATTCTTAATTGTATAAACGTGCAAATTTGTTTTTAATAAAATAAAACATCTTAGGTAGAAAATATATACAGTATAATGTAATAAAGACTAGCCTTATGCAAACATCAATCACAAAACATGAGGGTGCATAATATGCAAAATAAATGCAGGATGTATTAATCTGTTCAAGGACACAATTTGTTAATATTCTAGGTGTGTCTATCCCTGAATGACAGTGTCTTAAAATGGATGGCATTTTGACTGATGCTTTCCACAAATGAGAGGATTGAACGTGAACCAGCAAAACTCCTCTTGTAAACTTTTTAAATTCACAAGTTTGGCGCTGGAGTTATTGTGATATACAGACCATAGATGTAACAAATTATTGTACTGTAGTGTGTATGACGTCACCCATTGGTTTATTAAAATAATCTTTTTTATTTATTTTTTTATTTATAAGTGCAGTCATTATGCTGGTACTGCTCTGCTTTTAACCTTTAGCGATTGGCTGATTGGAACATGTGATCTTTCCCTCTCATCAAACCCTTCTTGTTTATTATCTTAATGGAACAATATTTTTCAAAACGTTCCTCATTACATTCATTCAATGAAGTGAAATTAGCTTTTGAGACCTTAGCTTTTAATGGAAAAACAATTGACTTTGTAGGCCTATTTCTTGAGACAAACAATCACTCATTGAATTCCTTTCACCAATTACTGTAGAATTGATTTTATGTAATACAAACAATAGCTCAGCGTCACGTCAATAAATAGGTGAATTTTATGGCAACCCGTTTTAACATTTATTCACTATACATTATTATAACAGATATCAGCATTGTAATTTTGACTAGTTGTAATTATATTACAACTAGTCAGAATTCTGATTCAAGATATCGACAGAATGAAAGTTGAAGATATCTGCAAATTGAGATATTGCCAATCAAAATCAATTCTAAGATACAGTATGTAAAACTTGAAAAAAAAAAATATATATATATATATAATTACAATATGCCTGGCTACAATTCCAGTTTCAGATATCTTCAATTTAATTCAGACTCGTCAGAAATCCAGTTCAAGATATATGTACAACTGAATTTGACTGTAAAATGTTAAGTAAAGATATCTCAAAAGAATGATTGGGATATTTTACACTGTAATTGTGACTATTCCAAATTAAATTTTAGATATCTGGAACTGGAATTACAACCATAATTCATTCAACTCTATTTAAGTCATAATTCAGTTGAAAATTGTAACTTTAGACATCGAGGATATCTGCAAATGATTTATAGATTTCTGTAATGACAAACCCTACGAATGGCAATCGTTTGAATCGGAATTACAGATTCTAAAACTGTTGTTTTGACTAGTCAAAATGACAGATATCTTGAATTGTAGTTTTGACTAGGTGAAATTATGTTATGTATATCTAAGGAATATCCAGTCTATAGCGAATAAATGTTTAATCGGCTTTCCATGCCTATACAGCTCTGGTTTTGCTATTCTCTTATCTGGTTCTACTATTTTACAAATATTCTAGAAATATTAAGTCTATTTTAGAATTATTTAGTATATTTATACATGTTTAATTTTAATGTTGTGTGTGTGTATACTCTATATACAAACATATAATAAATAAATAAATGTGCAGTTGTCTCAATATTTTTCGGAGCTGTATGCGAGTTAAGTGTTTTCTCAAATATTCACATTCACACCATTCACAAAATGTATATTACAAAGAACTATGAAGTAGAAATGTTGCTGGATTATTAGACATCAAAAACTCCTGTGTATCAAAACAACATCTAATATGCATGTCACACAGTTGTAATTCTAGATGAATGTGGTCAAATACCAAATTATGGTTATATCATTCATATTTCACTGTAATAACCTGAAAAGTTGAATTATGGGTACATTTGTATGTTGATGGTGACATTATTGTCAGTAGGCATACAGACCGATAGATTAGAATAGTTTGTGCCATAAAGTCTCAGCAACAGCAGGAATAATATACACAACAATTAAGATTACTGTGTATATATAATAAGTTCAGTGATTTTATAAATAATACAACTTTTTAGTGTAATATTGTATTACTGTGTGTCATAATCACGTAATAGGTAAAGATGAAGAATTAAGTATGAAGATATAAAGTCCTAATGAAACCAGCAGTATAACAAAGATAGGGGCAGGATGTTGTTTATGTGTCATGGTGATTCAAAAGTTGCGAAATGTAAGCCCAAATTGAACTCTGAAAGTTTGTCACAAGATAAAGTGGATATCAAGAAGTACATTTTTTAATATATTTTGACCACATGTAATTTCTGTGATTAGCCTTGGACGGCATTAAGACCCTTGCAGTTTGTTCAAAATGCCGCAGGATGCATTCAGCCAACCCCAGTTCTGCCATGTAACCCACCTCTTCACTTCAATGACCTTCACTGGCTCCCCATTATGGGCTGCATCTGGTTGAAGACTGGAGCTGGTGCACAAGCCGTTTTAGGCTGTTAGCAATTAATTTAAAGATTAAATGATAAATTGGTATGTTAGCCCAGATTACAATAATGTAACACAATGCTGTCTGCTTATTACTGGTGTATGACCCATTGATCTATTGACAAATGTTGTATTGTCAGTTGCTTTGGATAAACAGACTTTTGCTGCGTTCGAGCATAGAGTTGGGTTTAAATGTTTGAATCGTTTACCTGAAAATTTAATTTGAGGCTACATTAATACTATTAATAATATACATTGGATAATAAAGCAATAAATAACATTGAACTGTCATTGTCAAGTCATGACCAGAACCATATATGTACTGTATATATACGCACACACACACCAAGCACACTTGGTAAACCAGATGTAAAACTAAATGTGAACAACGTATTTGATCAGACACACCCAGATACACACCACTCTGCTGCCACTTGACGTCATGCACCGCTCTGGCCAAGCCATTAAAGGGCAGCTCCATCGTTGATTATTCAAACGAATGGGTCCTCATCAAGCCTAAAAATGACCCATGTACAAGAGGGAAGAGAATAACTGTGTAGCCTAGAGGCAATCTTTAGCTACACACGTTTCCATATAGTGAACAAAAAAGAATGACTTACTTTACTGAATGTTTTTCAGGCCGAATAGATATGATGGTTTAATTAGTACCATGATAACTTGTTTACAATTAAGCAGAAAACACATAGGCATTGAAAACATGGTAAATTACAACAAAAATAAATAAAACAAAAACATAATTTTACATTTAACATTGTAAAACTAGAATGCATACAGTTTAGAGAATGTTAAAAATAGGTTAAAGAAGTTATGAGTACGTTAAAAAGTTAAAAGAACCCCAATGTGTGATTTGTTTATAACCTAACCAAAAGCATTTTAAAAAAATAAATATTTTAAATATTTATTTAATAAATATTATAAATATTTATTTAAAAATAACTAATTAGATTTGCCACAAATCTAGTTAACGTTCACTTTACTTGTTTGTCTTGAATCAAGCAATCAACACCTAAAAGCAGAAAACAATGAGGACAATGTGTGTTTCTTTAAAACAAACCATAAGCAAAAATTGCACATTTAATATAATTGGTAAAATAAACAATTATTATCCCTGCTTTAAAAATCAGTGCTGGCCTCAGTTGACCAATAAGACAAATAGCTACAACCCAAAGAAAAAGCAATGGAGATGATTTTTATCTATCCTGCTCAGTCAATTACAAACTAATTTACCTTAGATTTATCTTCAGATGTGGTAGATTTATCTTCTGATTAATCTCAGTATCAGAAAATTATAGAAAGAAAATGTCAGACTAACGAAAGCTACAGTACGGTGTACAGTAGTTAGACATTAGGCGTAATGTTGATTAATATTAATTATCTTCTTTAGGGAGGATAATAAGATTATATCACCTTCGTGAATCATCTCTCTAAATGAACATTCAAATTAAATAAATTAGTTTATTTGATGTGCACACTGATTTATTAATTGCAATTGAATTAAGGTTTTAAGTACTGGAATAAGTCAGTTAGGACTGCTATTTCACCAGGCTCTCAATAGGAACAAAAGGGAAAAAAGAAAAGATACTGTGCAAATTAACGAGTGGTGTGTGCTGAGCTGCCGACAAAGGTGATGGTGGTGGTGGGGAGTGGCCCGGCCCTATGCCTTTAAACCATTTGCTGGAATATACATACAGTGTCTGTGTATATGTATATAGGCCTAGCCTAGTTGCTCATCATTGCCTATATCCTATTGTGTCTGCACACCTACAGTATATATTAATCAATTGCAAATGCTGTGGTAGATATAAATATATATATATATTCTTTGTCAAACATTATATATAGTGTCAAACATTATTATAGTATTTGTGAGTCACGTAAAAGCTTATCATTTTGTACCTTCCTAGTTTTCCTTGAGATAATGGTCTATTCTTTTATTGACTTTTCCTATTTTCCTCCCTATAATGGAAACAAATGGTTTGGTATGTCATGCTATAGTTAGGGCTAGCAACAGTTCCATATCTGGCAACATATTTACATGGGAAGATCATCTGTTGTCCCCGGGCATGAGCAACAAGCGTGACGGCTCTTGGCCAGAGTGAGAGGGAGAGAGAGGCAGACACATGCACACAGTGAATGGAAGTGCCTGCCATCATTTCAGATCTGTTTGTTTGCAGTTCAGCTCTCAAACACACTACACACACATGTACACACCTACAGCACACACACACCTGTACTCCCTCTCTCACCATGGAACACACACCTTTGCTAAAAAATGTAAAGCCTTGGGTACGCAAAATTCAGATGATATCTCCTCACGACCCATTATAGATGTCCGTTCTGCACATGAAAAATACTCTGCAAAGCCCTGGCTCTGTACATCGGAACACAAACAAAGTGGTGCAAACCGCACCACATAACATTATCCCAACCATGGCAATGCGTGGAATTGAAGGGAGAGGTGTTTTTGTTTGAACCCTTATATGGTGTTCAAATGTTTGTTACTCAGACAATATTTGCAGGTCTGGTGGACCCACAACATGATTGCACTTTTATAATCAATACAGCCACAACATTGTATATTTTGTAGTGTATGCATACACTCACTGGATTGGTTCGAAGTCAAGTGTAAAGATGCTGGGATGAGGATTAGCACCGCAAAATCTGAGGCCATGGTTCTCAGCAGGAAACCGATGGAGTGCCTACTCCAGGTGGGGAATGAGTCCTTACCCCAAGTGAAGGAGTTTAAGTACGTCGGGGTCTTATTTTTAAGTGAGGGGACATTGGAGCAGGAGATTGGCCGGAGAATCAGAGCAATGGGAGCGGTATTGCAATCGCTTTACCGCACCGTGGTGACGAAAAGAGAGCTGAGCCAGAACGTAACAGGACTAGGTGGAGAGTTTATATTTACACACTGGCCCGAGAACTTCTCGGGATCCCCCAGTCAGAGCTTGCTAATGTGGCTCGGGGAAGGGAAGTTAGGGGTCCCATGCTGGAGCTGCTGCCCCCGTGACCCGACTCTGGATAAGTGGGAGAAGATGGATGGATGGATGTTTTTCTAGATTTTTGTAAACATCATTAGTTATGTAAAGTTATAAAATGTGTGAAGTAATATATATAGTTTGTAAATACTGTAATTGGTCTATTTAAAGATATGCTTCCTTTCTGAAATTAGCATTTTTCTTCATGTGTAAATATGGTAACTTTTATGCAGTAGAATGTGACATATTTATCTGCATCTTGATACATGTGAATGTATAATTATATCCCCTTGTCCAATCATGCATTATGTAGACATGCTGCATTTAATAGATGGGATATGTGTTTCTGATGAGACTAGTTTTACTGTAAATGGACGCTGCTCAAATTTGTTTCCAGAATTTCCCTTGTGGTTTAAACCAGTATTTCACAAATGTTTCTATTTAGTTTTGAACCTCAGGGAGTAGAGTACATTCCCCTCCCTTGCTTGAGTGCTGAGTGGCTGGCACACTCTATCATGGGCTCCCACATCTGTACCCCTCCAATGAGCTGGGCAATATAATAAATGTGGGTTACTCAGGGTGCTATAACTCAGTCAAGGAGGGGACCTTAAAATACATTTACTACACATCTGAAACTGAAACATTTTCACAACACATCCATCAACATAGAAATGTTGTGTCTATGGTCTTTTAATAAAGAATTGCTTTGAAGGTTCAGTTGTGTGGGACCTACTTGTAAAACACAGAACCCGCTTCTCACCTATGTGTTCAAACATTGCTGTTTGTTTTGTTTACCCTGAACACAGCAACTATTACAGAACTCCAGTAATTTGTTATCCTCACTCGTCCACGCTGAAGTAGCTGAAGGCTATGCGTGCTTATATATTTTTGGAGATGGCCCCAAAATCATTGGAGGGTAAAAATGGATGAGTCAGCGCTGAGGTGTGTGGTTTTGTTCTGAGAGCGCTGGGCCAAGTGCCTCATCCAGTAATCCAGGTAATCCATGATGGCTCTTGCATTTAAGGTCAATACGCTCCCTTCTGTTTGCCTGGCTACTGAGATACTGTGTCTGATATGGCAGAATACCTGAACCTATAGCACCCTACACATTAGGTCTTGCTGTGCTGGTAAAGCTGAAGGGGAGCACTTCAGAGATAGCAGCTTTTGGAGCCTTTGGTGATTATCAAAGCATTTGATAATCACCAGCATTGACGATTCAGGTAGGGGTAAAAAAAATACATAACTGAAAACTTTGCTTGCAATAAATTAACACCAGGTTGAAAATGGTATGTATTAGGCTCAATGTCAAAACATCCCATCTGTTAGGCCCATAGAAGTATATAATAATGGTTAGGCCTAGCCTAATTTCTCATCATTGCCTATTACCTACCTACCTACTACTACCTACTGTATATATTTATCAATTGCAAATGCTGTGGTAGAAAGTGGCTCGTGGTCTGATATTTATCTGAATATAACTTGGAGCAAAAGTAAAATCCATTCCACTCAATAGCTCGAAGAATGATTTTGTCACTTTGAGAAGGGATGATTAACCAATTACAATGTGTTTTGGGTGCCAATCTATGCAGGGAAACTATTTCATGCACAGTGTTTATCAGTACCAAAAGACTTAGGGAGATGATTTAATATTTCCACGTGACTGCGTGTGTGCAGCAATGCTGCTTTAATTGATTGCATCTATTCTAAATTGCTAATTCAATTGAAAAAGTGTGTGCAATGCAACTGAAAAGATCTTAAAAGCAGATAGGTGGCTTCCTTGGCACCCGATATCTGCTGCAGTATTGCATTGTATTATTCCATTCATTCTTGCAAGCAAAAGCATTGGAATACCCTATAGCATTGCTTCTCCACTTATGATAGCTTCACTTCGCCATCTGCTTAAAATATCCTGAGTTGACCTGCTGTTTCATTTGGAACCTTACACCCTTTCTCTGCTTAACTACACAAACTATGGTGGCACAATTTCACATTTGTACCACATTTAAGTTGTTGATGTTGAGATGATAATGAACTACTAAACTAATAATACAAAAACTGTTTTCAACAAGGAAAAAAGCATTAGTACTGTATGCGTGGCTTTTATAATGTATTTAAGCATAATTTTCTGTGCATGCAATAAAAGCATTATACAGTGTTTTTCTCTATTCAATGTTAATCAATGTAAAATATTTAATTTGATTTGACATGATCTCATCATGTACTCATAATCTATGCAAATATAATATGTAGATATAGCATGTTTACTATGCATCAGAGTAAAACGGTCTGAAAGATGTTAACTGTTCTGTACATCATTTTATTCTGCCAAACAGTACTGTACAACAACAACGTTCATTTATTTTTAAATTAACTGCACACCACAGAGCTTTGGTGTGACGATCCTGGGGGCAAAACCAACAAAACATCTCATCAATAACACTGACTTTTAAATCCTCCCACCAAGGCCAGATTGACACAATGGCAATTGAAACATCTGCAAGTTAGCCTGCTAGGCAGCTATTTGTATAAATATTTGAGGCTTTTCGTTTGTATTCAATTAGTTTTTGCCCCCATTCATCATGAGCTGAACTCAAATTTCCAATACTTTCTCCATCTACACAAAAGGCCTATATCTCTCAAATATTGTTCACAAATCTGTCTAAATCTGTGTTAGTCAACTGAGATAATCCACCTCACAGCTGTTGCACATAAAGATGCCACACTTGTAAAATATTAGATATTTGAGTTCAGGTCATGGTGAATGGGGGCACAAACCAAAGTGTTGCATTTATAATTTTGTTCAGTGTATGTTGCATCGCCAGGCACACAGTTAAAAATGGTTGTACTTACTCTTTATTATTCATTCGTTTTGGGGGTAACATAGTACAATGAACCAGTGTTATTTTCCATTCCCTTTAAAAGTCAGGCATGTTTGTACCTTGGCGATTTGCTATTGTAACGGCGGATTTGCCAAGTTGTGAGCGAGAGCACTTCTCTGAAGAGGAAACAGCTCACACAACAGACCTGACCACACCTCGGGTTTAGACCCACACACCCACGGGCGCTCAAATGGGTGCATTTGCAATTTAAACAATGTGGGTGCTGGAAGAACACTTGCGTTTCACTTGGCAATGCCAGGTGTAAAATATAGTATACTGTATCTATGTCAATATATCTACTGTATATCTGCAGTTTAATGAGATTCCATGCCATGAATCTATTTGTAGAATGCTATCTATATATAAAAAATGTATTTCTGTGGTATAGATTTCAGATAAGACAAATTTCCGGTGCCAATATTTCTTTCAAATATTTAATGCCTAGCTTCTTGTTAATTTACCTATTGCAATGTTACAATGAGGTCTAACAGCCATCCTCCATTGTATCATGTACTTAGCTTTGGCTTTCTCATTCTCATCGCAGAGTTTTTGAGACCATGGAGAAAATAATTGTATTCTCATTAGGTATGTATAGGCTATATAACATATTTTCATTTCAGGTAAGATAGGTTTTTATCGAAATGAATGAAGCCAAATTCTGGAATTATCCGGTGTCGATATTTTTTGCTTAGCATTTCCTACCTTCTGGTAAGTCTAACCAAAGTCCTCATAGGCTCTATACCATGTCTGGTCTAACTGGGATTCCAGCATGCCCTATACACCTGTTACAACAAATACACTGTTAATTAGCATTAATAAGGAATTATAAGCTTTGTAAGGGATGAATGAGCTTCATGCTACATTATAAGTAAGGTCATGGTGAATTAGATCAGTTCACAAATTGTGGGTCTAGAACTGCAGCGGGTCACATGCTTTTTTTTTTGGGGGGGGGGGGGGACAGGAAATAATACATATTTTTAAATGATTTTTTTATATATGTGTGTGTGTAATATTGTTCAGTGTAGTTGTTAATACACATTATTATTCTATAGTTATTATCAAGCAATGAAAGACTTCCTTTATTTTAATAGCCATTTTATATGCCTTGTAGTATGGGCATTTTGGTTATGGGTGAGGTGACAAATACATATTTTAGTATGTTTATGTTCTCTGAAGAGAATGAATCACCTCTTCGTCCTAATACTGTACATAAAAGGTACAATTTGCATGGTTACTAATTGAAATGCGGTGTGCAGGGCTGCAATGTGCTTATTGTCGGTCTGAGCAACAGTGTTGAATTCTAATTGTTTTGAAGGGTACAGGAGCACGGTTGTTATGGTAACAAGTATCCGTCGGTGTGCAGGAGTGAGGCAGACGCGGCGAGAGAGAGAAAGAATAAAATAATGGGGAACAGCAAGAGAATGAGATTTGTCTGTAGCCCAGCCTACTGTGGTGTGATATTAGCTCTCCCTGTCTGGGATAAGCAAAATATTCACCTTCATGTAATGTTTTGATGGGGACAGATTTAGAGGTGGTTAGTTGTCTAATGTATGCAGATGTATGACAAGAGCATCATAGGCCACACAGCAAGAGTAGAATATCCGATCATAGGTGTTTACAAAAAAATAAAAATAACAATGACTTTTTTCATTAATCACATGAAGCTAAACTTTTGTAAGATACAAAATGTGGCAGTCTATTTCTTTATTTTGCTTGGACAAATGCCAGATATGCTTGGCAAGACACTTGGCTATCTCACAAATGTAAATGTTACCAGTTTTCGCTGACTGAATGGACAAAAATGTGGGACCCACGTTGTCCTACAATCATTTGAGAGGACCAGTAGGATTACAGTAGTTCTGGTAGATTACAGGGAGTGATGTGGCCGTGGGACACACATACAGAGTGGAATTTCTTTGTTTTATGTGAATGACAATGATCATTTCTTCCATATCAGGTCATGTTTGAATGGGATCACAAATATAGACTAGATATACTGTAATCTGTGTCCCATTTTAGAGAAAATTGTAGTGTTGTGAATGAAAGCATTAACATTGCAGGGACAGGCATAAAGTTTTACCGTCATGTATCGACATCTGCTAGCTAGACTGTCCCTTGACCCATCTATTCCAGTATTACCATGGCATGTGCAAAAATGTGCCAGAGGGAAATCTGAATATATCTGCGTGAGAGAAAATCACTAGCAGTGCCTGAAACGTTATCCCAGTAATTTGTAGGAACTGTGTGTGAAGGGAATGTATACTTTTAACCAACTTTGACCAAAAATTGCTATATTTTAATGGGTTGTACAGCAGTTGTTAATACATACTTTTCGGGGGCTTACAACATTTCCCTGTGGGAGCATGCCCCTGGAACTTATAGAAAATCTTAGACCCTCTATTCATGAATGATGTCTCTGATTATTAATAATTGTATATCTAAAACTTAAAATTAACCGGATAAGCAGTTGATTGACTAAACCCATTTTAATCACAAAAGGAAAATTGCTATATTATATATATTGATGATACTACACAGTAATTGAAATTACATACTGTAATAAAATACCATTTCAATGTTTCTATTTTCGTTTTAAATTAATAACAAGGATGGACATAAAATAATATCAATCAGTCAAACATCATACAGTATGGATTACTAGACCATTTTTGTAGGCTATGGATTATTGATTTAGCTCAAGACCTTGTGCAACTGTATAAACAGCTATCAAAGAACAAGCACATATTCTGTGCTAGGGAGGAAAGATAAAAAAAGAATCCTGCAGCCAACCTAACTTTGCCAAAGGCTGTCTGAACGCAATAAACATCTTTCATAACAAATGTTTAAGGCCAGTAAAGAGTCTGGAAGAATGCCTAGTTTATTATGTTCAGATTTCATGGAGTGCATTTTATCTTCAGCTAGTCACAGCTTTAGTTTTCATACTTCACTCTGCATCAGTCTATTAATGTGGTTAATACATTTAGTTTTTGAATAAGTTCAAATGTATTCATGTCTTATCTTTATAACACTGTTACTAAAAGCAAAATTGCTAAAGTGTTGAATGTGTAGAATTAGCCATTTCAGAAATATTATGTTAGCTATGTACTCTATTTCCATATTTAGGGTGTGAGCCCTCAATCACTTTAAAATTCCTTGGTTGAAAGGAACTATATTTAGTCAAATCTGCACCACCATTCTGTTTGGTTGTCAAGGCACATTGTGAGGCTACAGCTATGATGGGAACTCACAATAATGCATATGTAACCCTAAACCTCTTGCATAAGAAATACCTTTAAGCAAGCATTTTTATTTATTTTACCTATTAAGTATTTTGAGATATTACAGTATTCATCATACTTTTTTTGCAGAGGTATAATGAAAATGATTCATATTATCATTCACTCTTCAGGTAAAATGATATTATTACACTGTTGTTATTATTATTACACATTCTAATAGGGCTGGCCCCAAATATTCGATTATTCGGGTATTCGTTTGTTGGGTATGTATTCGATTTCAATATTGGGATTCG
>JAODOY010002386.1:0-12183 GCA_025399855.1 Forbesichthys papilliferus
TATTAACACCCCCTTAGTGTAAAGTGTATTTACCCCCCCTTAGTGTAAAGTGTATTAACACCCCCTTAGTGTAAAGTTTATTTACCCCCCCTTAGTTTAAAGTGTATTTACCCCCCCTTAGTTTAAAGTGTATTTATCCCCTCTTAGTGTAAGGTGTATTACCCACCTACTCCATGTTTCTTGATCAGCTGGCACAACAGCAGTCTCTCCTGGGGGTCAAAGGCTCCTCTCTTCCAGGCCTTCAGACAGTCATGGTACCTACAGACACACACACGGTCATGTGACCTGTCCAGCCAACCAGAGCTAAGGCTCAGCAGTGTCCCACCTGTCTCTACAGGCTCCGTCTGTCCGCCCAGGAACTTCCATCTTGACCTTCCACCAGTGTTTCTCTCCATGACGCTCCACCGCTGACAGCAGCAGCTACACACGCCACCCAGTTACACACCCAGTTACACACCTCGCTACACACCCAGGTACACACCTCATTACACACCCAGTTACACATCCAGTTACACACCTCATTACACACCCAGTTACACACCCAGTTACACACCTCGTTACACACCCAGTTACAAGCTGCTTATAGCAAATAAACACGCCGCTAATTATTTAGATTAGCATTCATTAGTGCCTGGTGATATATGTAAAGACAGGGTTAGGGTAGATAGGCTGCCTAGTTACCCTCTAGTTGCCTAGTTACAGCAGAGGGGCGTTACCTGGTCCTCCTCCTTGCTCCAGGCCCCCCGGCGGAGGGAGGGTTCCAGGACCTGAGTCCACCTGTACATCAGCTGGCCAGGGTAGCGGCCCTCCATCATGTAGCTCACTGTGATGCACAGGTACACAGACAGGTAGGTAGGTACACAGACAGGTAGGTAGACAGACAGACAGGTAGGTAGGTAGGTAGACAGGCAGACAGACAGGTAGACACACAGGTAGGTATGTAGACAGACAGACAGACAGACAGGTAAGTAGACTTGGTGTCTAAAATGGACAGAATGCAAGAAAGTGTTTGACACAAAAATGTCTTTTTGCAACATTTTCCAGCCCATTTTTTTGCCTTTTTAATGCAGATCCCCGTATACACGATTTGGGGGGGGGGGGGCACTCTGGGTGTAGGGGGGAGGGGTCACAGGTCATACTCTGGGTGTAGGGGGTCACAGGTCATACTCTGGGTGTCATACTCTGGGTGTAGGGGATGTAGTTTCCTATTCTCATCTTGTGGACCAGCTCCCTCAGCTGGACGTCCTCCTCATTGGACCAGAGGCTTCTCTTGAACGTCTTGGAGACAAAACACTGGAAGGTCTGCAGACACATGAAGGCCGTCCTGCCAGTCTGGCAGACAGACAGGCAGGCAGGCAGACAAGAAAAGAGACAGACACGAAGACATTACCACCATGTTCCTATTCAACAGACTCAGCTCAGACGTGTTAAGGCACCGTGACAGAGCATGCCCCGCTCCTCACCCCCAGCTCCTGGGCGATGGCCTCCCAGTCTCTCTCCTGGTGCCTCCTGCTGATCTCCTCCAGCGCTCGCACCTCCTCCTCTTTCCAGCTGCTCTTGTTGATGGACGGGTGCAGGAAGTTCTGCCAGAACCTCTTGATGTCGTCCGCCTCCTTGGTGCCCTCAAACTGACCAACAAGTACACACACACACTGAAGGGTTAGACAGGCAGACAGGCAGGAGGCAGACAGACAGGCAGACAGAGACAAAGACACATACGTCTATATTGGAGATTTTCTGCCAGTCATGATCGTCGTATCGATCACCGATCAGCTCCTCCTCCTTCTTCGACCTGGCCAATCAAGAGACAGATAAAAGCATAAACTCTATAGTTCCACTCTTTGTGGAATTGTGTTTTAACCCCCCAAGAGTTTTTTAACCCCCTAAGGCCGCCTGTCCACTAAAGCTTTTTTCCTCAGATGAAAACACCGGTTGCTCTGCTGAGAAAGCCCAACTGGAAGCGCAGTGTTTTTTAATCTGAGATGCTTTGGTTGCTATGAAAATTAATCTCCGTAGGAATTCATAAATTGCAAATAGACAAGCTTGTTTAAAAAACGCTCAGGGCTCAGCGCACGCCATTCGGCATGGCAACAACGCTCAGCGCCACATTCCTGGGTTTTTATAAGCCTGGAAGAACATGGCGCTCCCCTTGGAATCAAATTAAAACTACTACTACTGTGATATCACGGCTTGTAAAAGCATGGTATCAACAAGTGATATTAGCTACAATTACGATAATATAAAAAAATAGTTTTGAGAAACCTTACTAACTGTAACTAGATTTAGATTGCTACATGACTTGACTAGCTTTCAAAATCCTCTAAATTCTACAAAATATCCAAAGTGAATTGAGCCAGTTGCATTTTATTTATCAAAGTGTATGCGTTCTTATTTCTTATCAGTTTGGTTTCTTTATGGATTTCATGCATTTCATTATATGCATTGCATTGGCGACCACTTCTCCTTTTGTGTTATATATCTTTAAGAATGCTCACCAGCATTATACTGCAGCATTATACTGCAGCATTATACTGTATTACACAGAAAATATGTTTGCTGCTATATTTAGCACTTTTAAGCTTTGATAACAAAGGAAACAGAATTGATAAATTAATTATTAAATTATTATTTCCTGGAGGCACCGGGGTACAGGGGTACCCCTGTGCCTCCAGCAGCTTGATGCAGAAATAATTCTTAATTGTCTTGGTTACACTTCTTACGGTCTCACGTGTTCTCTACCCCTCCCCTACAGATCACATGTAGTAACACACACACACCTGAGCAGGGAGATGTCAGCCTCCAGCTGGTCTATCTGCTCCTGAAGGAGGACCTTCTCTGGGGGGGGGACCGTGGATAGCTTCTGACTCAAGTAGTCCACACTGGAGCGCACACACACACACACACACACACACACACACACACACACACACACACAAACAGGTGTACCATGGTCACATGGTCGTACAGGACAGGGGTCATAGGTCACATGGTCAGCTGGTCGTACCGTGACAGTTTAGGCTGGATAAGCTTCTTCAAGGCGTCTCGTGCCACCGCGTGGATCAACAGAGTCTTCTGCCAGCCCTCCCCTGACAGGAGTGACATCAGAGATGACACAAAACACACCACATGTGTTGAGCCATGCATTAGCATGTGTAATTAGCATAACAAGCTACAGATTAGCATCGCTAATTAGCATAACAAGCTATGCATTAGCATCCTTAATTAGCATAATGTGTTGAGCTGGGCACCAGCAGCCTTAATTAGCATAATGAGCTGAACATTATCCACCTTAATTAGCATAACGAGCTGAGCATATGCAGCCTTAATTAGCATAATGAGCTGGTCATTAGCATCCGTAATTAGCATAATGAGCTAAGCATTAGCATCCTTAATTAGCATAATGAGCATGAGGAACATGGATGCTGCACCAGACAACAGTTTGCTCACATCTTTTAATCTTCATCCGCTTGTCATCCACAGACACCGCCATCCTAATGGCCCTCTCCTTCGTCTCCTGATTGGCTGGAGGGCCCTAGCAACAGAGACAGAGAGGCCATAGCAGCACAGTCCGGGAGGGGGGGGGTTAAGACTGTTGATATGGAAGCTCCACCCCCAAGCCCCCCACATTGGACAGCACTGCCAAAGCTGGCATAGTGTTGTGTGGTGCGGTCTGCTCACTTTGTGTTCCCACAGACAGCCAGGGATGTGTAGAAACACCTGATTATTTTTTAGTGCGCACAAAATAAGAAGCTAGCAGACATGAGGCAACAACAGAAAAGTGTATTAGCTCACAATCGCTAACTCCACCTTTAAGGTACGTGACTCACTCATGTGGGTACATGCGCCCCCTGCAGCCTCAGCCAAGCAACTGCATGAAAACGCCTAATTTTCTTAAAACATTTAATTAGCTTGTTAATTAAATAACAATATTGATACTGTCATCACCAGAGCAGCATGAGGAGTTAACCTAACCCCTTATGCTGCTGGGGTACAGGGTCTATACCACACTTAACCCCTCATGCTGCTGGGGTACAGGGTCTATACCACACCTAACCCCTCATGCTGCTGGAGTACAGGGTCTATACCACACCTAACCCCTCATGCTGCTGGAGTACAGGGTCTATACCACACTTAACCCCTCATGCTGCTGGGGTACAGGGTCTATACCACACCTAACCCCTTATGCTGCTGGGGTACAGGGTCTATACCACACTTAACCACATGCTGCTGGGGTACAGGGTCTATACCACACCTAACCCCTTATGCTGCTGGGGTACAGGGTCTATACCACACTTAACCTAACCCTAACCCCTCATGCTGCTGGGGTACAGGGTCTATACTACACGTAACCTAACCCTAACCCTAGGCTAACTACACTGGGTTCTATCAGAACCTCAGACATGTTCTTCTCCATTCATAAGCAGATGTTTACACAGCCTGTCTGTCTGACAGTCTCTCTATCCATCCGTCTGTCTGTCTACCTGTCGGTCTGCATGTCTAGCTGTTTTTGTCTGTTTAAAAGTCTGTCTGTTGGTCTACATGTCTGTCTGTCTGACTTACAAGTCCAGTCAGCCTGTCCTTGAAGTACGGTTTGAGGAAGCGTCCCAGGTACAATTTGATTGGCTGTTGGTAGGAGGAGGCTCGGGACTCTTCAGTGCATTCTCTGACAGGCCCCGACATCTGAGCCACAAGCTCCGCCTACAGGACAAACATCATTACAACAGGCACCAGTATAGACCAGACGTCTTCAACAGGGGGTCCGGGACCCATAGGGGTCTGCAGAGGGTCCTCCAAATGATTTGATCCCAAACATTTTCTACCAAAAATGTAAATGTCAGAAAACATGTATTAACATAAATATAACTTGCACTATAAATAAAAATAGATTCAGTAAATTACTCTATTACTCGCGAAAAGAAAGTATTGAAATTGTGCATTTTCTATACGCTCGCATGAGAGGCGCTTCATTTCTCTCTCTCTAAAACATATAGTTGCACAACATCCCTAACCAGTATAGACCAGTATAGAGCAGTAGATCCCCAGTATAGAGCAGTTTATCACCAGTATACCTGAGCAACAGAGTTGTGTTTGAGCAGACGCTCCAGTTTGTTCAGGGAGTCTTGCAGGACTTGTTGGTAGACCAGGTTCATCTGGAGGAGGCCTTCTACTGTCTGGGGAACATCTACATCACTGCTGCTCTGCGCACACACACACACACACACACACAAAATACTACTTTCCAGCCCTTTAAAATAAATATTAAAATAATCTTTTAAATTAAATGACTTTTTAAACTTTTTTTAAATTAAGCACATGGAAAATATACAGACCAAGACAGGGAATAGAAATACAAAATGAAGAATCAAATATTTGATTTATGTTTAAAGTCTAACTGCACCCCAGCTCTGAGCCTGACTCCACCCACTACAACTTCATCAAGGAGCTGAGTGAGGAGAGGGGCTGAGATGGGGCGTTAACGTTTTAATTTGATGACGTATGAGCGTACTAAGTGTACTGATGGAAACAAGCCAGGTCCTCCTGGGGTGATTTGTAAAGGATTTGACGTGTAGTTCCGTATTCTGCACATAAAATGCAGATTTTTATAGAAAAACAAGAATATGTCAATATTACCACCAGCATTGATGTGTCTCATCACAGATCAATTCTATTAGTTAGCTTACAGCTCAAAAAACACATTTTAGGGTGCAGTTACACTTCTGCTCCTGTAGATGTCCCTGTAGAGCTAGTAGGCTAGTTAGCTATATAGCAGTATACTTATTCAGTGATACACACTGTAATAAGTATACTTAATATGCCATTTATTTTCATATGTTACGGCATCTACATTTCAGTTCAGCATGTTCAGTGAAAGTGTGTAATGCAAATACCATTAAATTACACTGGAATGAAAGTATTAAATCATTTTGATTTGTCTGTTATCAACTCTGCTGAACAATCAATATATCAATATATTGATGTACATTTTACTGTATTGTATTTTTCAGTCAATTATTTGAGTATTGCAATATGTGTCACATCACAATGTATCGCGAGGTCCTTGACAACACCCAGCCCTACCAAACACCACAGACAAAGAACAAGCCTGAGTTATGTATGTGTTATATGGGAGTATCGCTCATGAAGTTAATAACGTGGTGTGCATCATTTTCGGTTTGGTGCATGCAGGTTGATCAGTATATTGCAAAGCCAGCATAATGCAAACCGAAATTCAGAAGCGCCAGTTTCACATGGAGCCTTTAAACTGTAAGCCTTGGCTCAAATCTGACCCGCCTGTCATGCTTTCAAAACAGCTGTGGTGAAAAAGTGTTGGATCAGAAAAAGTATGGTTTGTTGCTATTGTTCTACATCAAATACCATTGCACAATGCACGTGGAACTAATTTTAGAGTTTTTTTCTCTGCATTGAGACTGCCATGCACGCGAACTGCGTTCAGATTACAGACGGATTTTACCTGTCCTAGTAACTAGCTCATAATAAATGTTGCATTGTCTGTAACGTGTTGGAGTGAGAGTGCATATACCCTCCTCCACACGGGTGCACAGTAACAATAATGGTGTTAAGTTTGTATGTGTGTGTACGTGTGTGTGTGTGTGTGTACACGGCAAGACTGAATGGACGGGGGCAGCTCCCCATGTTACAACCGCATCATGCAGTATAAATATAATATATATATATTATAATATAAAATAATATTAGGCAGGACAGTTATGTAGAATCATGAATGTATTCATATATGACAAGACGTCATATGAGCAACAAAGTTATGAATACAGCAGTTGGATCAACTAAATGATTGTGAAAGGGAGCGTGGCTGGTCTAATAAAATGTATAGTATACTTCTGCCCCTACAATATACTGTATTTTTCCATGAGGCACTTTCTATTAAAAAAAATGATTAACTAAATACATTTTTTTCAAATTTTAAATCAAACGTGATGTTATTTAGACTATATGCTTACAGGGTATTTGTGTCAAAACACAAATGTACCGAACCGCGTCTTCTGAACCGCAGCGTGAACCGAACCTAGCTGTAGGTAGAAAACACGTCTCCTACAGCTAGGACACACAGTGGCCCCAAGCTAGGACACACAGTGGCCCCAAGCTAGGACACACAGTGGCCCCAAGCTAGGACACACAGTGGCCCCTAGCTAGGACACACAGTGGCCCCAAGCTAGGACACACAGTGGCTCCTAGCTAGGACACACAGTGGCTCCTAGCTAGGACACACAGTGGTCCCTAGCTAGGACAGTTGCCCCAAGCTAGGACACACAGTGGCTCTTAGCTAGGACACACAGTGGCTCCAAGCTAGGACACACAGTGGCCCCTAGCTAGGACACACAGTGGCCCCTAGCTAGGACACACATGGCTCCTACAGCTAGGACACACATGGCTCCTAGCTAGGACACACAGTGGCTCCTAGCTAGGACACACCGATGCACCTACAGCTAGGACACACATGGCTACTAGCTAGGACCCACTCCTACAGCGGCAGCTGCTGTCCTTCGCCAGTGTTGCCGTAGCTACCGTACCAGAACAGACAGCCATAACGTTCATCCGGCTAAACATGGCTGCCATGACCACGCAAATCAAGCGTCGAACCTCGTCACTGCTGCTCTGCTCATCCTCCTCCGATGACAGGCCTGGTGCATTCTGGGATGCCAGGGCCGTCTCCAACTCCACAATCTCCCTCTGGACTCTCTCTCTCTGGGCAACCAAAGCTCCCGCCTGCACACACAGTTAATGACATAACTATATTATTATTATTGTTATTATTATTATTACTGCATTAGTAATAAACTTTGTTTTTAAAAGGTGCTCTATAAAGTTTCTAATAGAATATTATGCTCTATAGTTTAAAGAGTGCTTTGGTGTGTACATACCAGGGTGTGAGCGGAGCAGGGTGGGAGTAAGCAAATGGAGCGATCTCAATTGGAGGGAGGAGCGTAATTTGAACAGGCCAAAAGGCTGCCGCTCAATGTACCGCTCAATCGCTCAATGTACCGCTCAATGTACCGCTCAATCGCTCAATGTACCGCTCAATCGCTCGCTCAAGCGCTCAATGTACCGCTCCGACCTTTGCGAGCAGCCGGTCATGAGGTCACGCCTTGCTCATTTACGTGTGATCATAACATGTGATGTATGGTAGTTTTAATATGTATAATTAAGATCCTTACTGTGGTTGGGGCATAATTAAATAAAGTCTAGTGGTCTGGGTGTTGGGCTCCCAGCTGGAAGGTCGTGGGTTTGAACCCCCAGTGTTCACCTACCTGTAAGCATCCTTGAGCAAGATGCCTAACCCCCAACTGCTCCCGGTGGTTGGTTGCACCTTGCATGGCAGCAATCACCATCGGTGTATGAATGTGTGTGTGACTGGGTGAATGTCAGGCAAAATACTGTAAAGCACTTTGAATAAAAGCGCTTTATAAAAGCAGTTAATTTACCATTTACCTGGGGAAGGTTGGACATTTAGCCTGTAGTGAAGTGCAATGACGCAGTAAAGAATAACAGTGTGTGCTTGTAAGCAAGGCCTCTGTGTTCTTATTAAAATAATGCATCCCAATACACATAACATTACATTATAGAGTTCACCTGTTTTAGTGAAGTCTATAGGCTAGATTTAAGCTAGGCTAGGTTAGGTTAAGCGGCAGGCTGATCTGAAATCTATTTGAAATTATAATTACTGTAGGCCTATTCTCATGCTGTTAATAAACTACATTGTTACTTTCTAATAAAAAAATAATTTATTTTTTTTATTTTGAATTAATTAGTTTTGAATTATGACTTAACAAAAATGAATGGAGTGAATTTGGAGCATTTTGTTTTCTTTGAGCAGATTGGTATGGAGCGGAGCGTAGACCTTGCTCCAAGGCTTCCAACCACTCAGATACTCTGATACATACATACACTGACTTCTATGAGAGAGGAAGAGTCTGCATCCTCACCTGGACATCCTCGACCTCGGTGTCATCATCCCCCGAATCTGACCAATTAGAACACAGTATTAGGTGGGGAGACGCTGACGGTTGGACATACTGAGACATAGACAGACAGACAGACAGAGACACCTGAGGTGTGAGACAGGTCCAGCTCAGCGGTCTCCAGACTGTGTTCCAGCTCCTCAATCTGCCTCTGCAGCCTGTCTCTCTCTTCGGCCAGAGAGACAGACATGTCGACACACGCACGTCCCGTGTAGAGCTGCTACGGTACTGTTATGCTGCTACGTTCACAAACATAACCCGCGATTGCCAAGACTGTCATGTTTTAACTAGGAATTCATTTGAGATGTTCTTAAAAGGTTTCAAAAGTTTTAACTCACTTGAACAGAAAGGCGCGTGCATCTCCAATCTGATGCAGGAACGTCTGGACGTCGTTAACATATTACCCGGCATGCATTGCGCGCACACGCATATTTACTGTATTTAAATAATTATTCCCTTGACATTAAATATCATATCTATACAATATTTGCAGTGTTCGCGCTATTCTAAAATGGAGACATAAACAGCTCAATTGCGTAGAAACGCCTCAATCCCGACAACTATCCTTGCCCAGAATCCAAAGCGGCTGACGAACGAGGTTTGACGTCACGTCGAAAATGACAACGACAATGTAAACTACATGAATTAAAACCTCAAAGAACCAACTGCAGTAAAAACATAATACACGATGCATTCATCAAGAAGCTCAGCGTATTATTATAATAATTATAATAATTACTATCATCATAATCGTACTGCTGCAAATTGCCATCGACCTTCATAGAAGCGATGTGAACAGTTTTGACTCGTTTCTTCTCAAATAACTTACATTTATTAAAAATAATAAAAAAACAATAGGTTTCAAAACTTAATTGAAATATATTTTATTGCACATAACATAAATCCCCTTCCATTGTAATATTATAGTTTGCTTGTGTATGTGTCAATGTTTTTGTCTATTTCTGTATGTAAATAAAGTTTTGATATTTTTTTAGTAAATTTCAAACTTGTTCAATTTGCACATAGAGATGCCCTATACAGTCCATGATTTTTTAAATAAAGTTTTGATATATTTTTAGAAAATTTCAAATTTCAAACATTGTTTAAATTGCACATAGAGATGCCATACACAGTCCATGATTTTTGAAATAAAGTTTTGATATATTTTTAGAACATTTCAAATTTCAAACATTGTTTAAATTGCACATAGAGATGCCCTACACAGTCCATGATTTTTTAAATAAAGTTTTGTTATTTTTTGGGGAAAATTTCAAACATTGTTCAAATTGCACATAGAAATGGAATGTTAAAATGCTTATTCATAGCCTATACATGAGAAAATAATTAGTTATTGATATATTACCTTTTATTTGCCTTATTTAGCCTACATTAAGTGCTTCATGAATGTCCAGTGATCTGCTACTCTCAAACAACAAGTGAAAGGTTATTTCGAGCATTAGAGATTTATGTCAACATTAATTTATACAATATTTTACAATATTGGTGCAGGCACATTGTGGGTGGTGTAAGGAGGCATGCTCCAGGCTGGGTGGACCTACCTAGAAGGTGTCAGTACGATGCCAAAATGTGGTGTGAGTGTAATGAACTTACACACAAAGTATTCACAGAATTCACTTTTTACACATTTTGTTCATATATAAAAATACAATAAAAATAGAAATCTAATTAATACAAAAACATAAACTATTATTTATATTTTATTACATTAAAATTACACAGATTTAAATTTCCCTGTCTGTCTATCTCTCTGTCTGTCTGCCTCCCTGTCAATCTGTCAGTCTGTCTGACCAACCACTTGTCTATCTTTCGGTCTGCCTGCCTGTCTGACCACCTGTCTGTCTGTCTGCCTGTCTGTCTGTGGTCAGTCACTGTCGTCTGTACAGGAAGTCCCAGGACTCGCTCCACTTGAGCGCTGCAAGCTGATTGGCTGAGAGCTCGGGGGTTCCGTAGGTCAGTGGGCGGAAGCGTATGTACGACACACACTCGGCAACCCCCCCCACCAACACACACACACACAGCATCCTCCGTTGCCATGGAGACCTGGGAAGAACAAAAACTGTACTGTTACCACGGTGACTGCCAGTGATTCTACAAGCAGGCCATTTTATCCAAAGAGACTTATAGTCTAGTTAAGCTACGCAAGGTTTGACGCGTACTTCCTGTTGTCGTTGTTCTCATTTTTGTAACAACGGAAACACTCCTTCCATTCCATCTCATGTGTTGCAGTGAGGGTGCGCGATGGGAAAAATACTGCAATATACTACTATGTCGCTCTACCATAGAAGAAGTGCAATAGAGATAGCAGCTAACTAAATAATCAGATCCCATTACAAATCTGTTGTAGCTTTGTAAATACTGTTGTGATCTGATATTGTGTAGGTGGCTATTTATATGTATGTGTAGGTGGGTATTTATATGTAATTGTTTATTATTTTACCGCCAGCATTTCAGAGTAACAAAATAAGTCAGTCCTCTTCAGAAGGCTATTTTAGTTTTTGCCTGACAAGTCAACAGAGACTCTGCGACACCCTGCTGGATGACAGTGTACCACATCTGAAAAGGCTCAGTGCATCAAATGACCCGCATTTTCTATGTATTGAATCTAGCTAGGACATTCATGCGTAGCCTTTGCATTTGCACTTGCACCCGCATAGCTTGCGTAGACAAGGAACCAGGCCTTACAGTCAGTACATTATTACTGATTACTAGAACAGGCCAATCATAAGCTACCACCAACAGTTCAGGGCTCCAGACTGCGACCAATTAGTCGCATTTTGTGACCAGTTGAGACAATGCGACTAAATTGTATAACTAGGCGCACCTCAGCAGGTGAGTGTGTGTGTGTGTGTACCTCAGCAGGTGAGTGTGTGTGTGTGTGTACCTCAGCAGGTGAGTGTGTGTGTGTACCTCAGCAGGTGAGTGTATGTGTGTGTGTGTGTGTCTGTACCTCAGCAGGTGGGTGTGTATGTGTGTACCTCAGCAGGTGGGTGTGTGTGTGTACCTCAGCAGGTGAGTTGGTGTGGGTCTGTACCTCAGCAGGTGAATGTGTGTGTGTGTGTGTGTGTATATATGTGTGTGTGTGTGTGTGTGTGTGTATATATGTATATATATATGTGTGTGTATATATGTATATATATATGTGTGTGTATATATGTATATATAT
>JAODOY010002387.1:0-12182 GCA_025399855.1 Forbesichthys papilliferus
ATAAATGATGATATGTTGGTAATATATGTTGTGAATTATATAGTTATGCTAGCTCTGATGCTGATGTCATGATTTTAACATAATTTGCTTACAACTGGTGTACAACATATTCAGCTATGTACTGAATGTAAGTGGCAGTGAGTAAAAAGGTGTTTTAAATAAGGTGTTCTAAATACAGCTGTCCTCAAGCAAGGGGCATTGCAGGGGGAAGGGTATAGAGAACAGACCCTATGAGAGCTACTTGGAGTAGACAGCAATGCAAGCAGCTCAGCCAACACTTAGGTAACCTACATACAGGAGAGGTAAATAAAGGGATCACAATTACCTGTAGACAACTCTCTCCCACGGGTTATAGGCTGGGTATTCCAGGGAATATCCACACCTGTAATCTAGTCCAGAGTCAACACTTCTTGACCACAGCAAATCACACACTTTACTTCCCAGCTCTACTGTCAGTAGCAGGGCTGCATCCCAATAGTCTTTTTAGCTTAGGAACTGTTCGAATTCTATAAATGCTAAAGCAAATGTCTTCAACGCTTTTCCAAGAAAACTTGGCACATCACATACAGTATGGTATAAAATGATTTAGTTGCCGGGCCAACAATAATGTTTGGGTGGCCTATAGTGCCAGGTATAATGTAAATCATTAATTAAGCCATTAAAATAATAATTGAGTTATATAGCACAGGTTGTATTTATGTTAATGTATATTTTCTTTGGGATCAAATCATTTGGAGGACTCCCTGCAGTAGGACCCGTTAGGGGTCCCGGACCCCTTGTTGAATACCTCTGTGCTATGGAAAGGTGCTTCAATTCTTTCTTATGTCCTTTAGCATAGGGTACACAGGAGGCTTTGGACTTGAATCCCTACTTTTCTTACAGTAGCTTGCTTTATGGAACAGGCCTCTAAGGCTGCATCCAAATACTCAGTATAGACTACCTTTGGTGAAGTACCTACTACACAACCGTTAGTCTAGTACGTTCTATGAGTAAGCAAGCGAGTAGTATGGACACAATTCGGATATACTCAACTGCCATCTCACCTGTCCTTTGACCCGGTTTGCTGCGAAAACTCACCTCAATAGCCACATATTTAAAAAAAACGACTTTATATCTACTCATAAAATTGTCTTTACTTTGGAGTGATAGTATGATTATGATACTTATATTTGTATATCACCGCACCTTCGCTGCTTGCTCCCGTCATGTTATATTTTATTTACCGCTATTTATCTTCTTCGATTTTTTTTCTGGATAGTGCCCAACTGACTTATGGGATAGCATAGTGTGGAACTTTCGTACACTACGGAGGTAGTACACCACTCGACTACTACCAACTGCTTACTGAGTATTCGGACATACTACTAATTGTGATGTACTGTATTTTGCCTACTATAGAGTAGACAAGTACGGGTATTCAGATGCAGCCTAAGTCTCTTTTGTACTCTGCCTTTATTAGCTGATTGAGTGCAGCTTCTCCTCCACTCTGCAAGGTGGGGTGAACTACTTATACTCCACTAGTAGTCTGTAGGTAACATTACTCCCATTACATTACTGCTGGCTACCACATTATCTCCCTGGGATCCAAGCTGTTAGCTTCTGAAATAAAGATAAAATCTAGTGCTTATGAGTGGATGATGTTTGTGTTTAATGGTTCATGTCATTATGTACAGTATTACAAACTGGTATACGCTGCATAAGGGTAATTGTGATTGTGAACATGTATAAAACGATAAAGATTACTTTTTGGCGTTTTAAATCAAAACAATTGCAGGGTTCAACTAGGGATGGCACCGATATGATACAGAGATTGGAAATCGTTCCGATACTGAATTAAATAGCTGGATCGGTATCGGTGTCATTTACATAGTTTTAACCGATCCATGGGGCTAATCCAATTAAATTATAGGTATAGGTCTACTGTCAAGCATCAGCCATGTGTAACCTACCCAGGCCACACTATCAGCAGGTTTCTAAAATGCATCCTAATATAAAGATTAGCTGTCAATTCCTTTGCAACTTAATTTAAAACTAAACTGAACACTGGTATCAGATCGGTACTCTGTATCGGCCGATATCCAAAGTGTACCAGCAACTGTATCGGTATCTGGACTGAAAAACTGGATTGTGTCATCCCTAGTTGCAACCACATGGGAAATTTAAGTGTCTGCTTTATGGTGAGTGCCTTTTTCACAGTTAGGCACAGACTGTATGTAATGAGGTACACTCATGAGCAAGATCTTCAAATCATTTTTTTATTTAATTGGCAGTAATCAATATTTGGTATGGAACAAATACACACAGGCTACAATAACAAATATGTTGACAAACAACATGAAGTGTGCACAGTATACATTCACAGGAAACATTTCACATAAAGATGTATGCAGCTACAGTAATTGCTAGGTAGTTATTCTCAGCATGGTGTACATATGGTGGAGAATTATCTGCGTAACTATATCAGACATATACTGTTTGTTTAGGTTATTTTTGTTTCAGCTGCATAGGTTACCGTGTACAGTGACTACAAAAGACAAAATACCTAAATAATAAATAATATACACATTACACATAATTGCAGTTCAGCTGTAGTAAGACATTCAGTTTCAAAACACAATACATATTTAGACATTTAGAATATATTTGGTGATACACATTTTTGCAATGATCTTATCTTCCTTGTTCTATGCAAATTAATCATACAAACATCAAAAACAGTGTAAATGTAACTTTCTGTTTAATTTAAAAAGAATACTGTTTCAGTGAGTCGGTCTAACTGATCAATAGTTTCATGCTACTGCAAGTAACACTCGAGTCTGCCCAGTGTTTGACCACACTGTGACCACAACAAACCATAACAGTCATGGCCGGGCCCCACAATGAACAAACATAGGACCAAACAAGTACAAATAAATGTAAACTACAACATATTTTAAAATAAGGCTGACAGAATGAATGGCCTATGTGTATACCCTACTAAGGACATATTATATGTAATATTAGCGGTTGTGGTGTCACATTCAGTATATTGATTGTAACAGATGAATGATGAAGAGAACTAAAACAGACAAACGGGTACCAGGTGATGACAACTATCAGAGCTTCGGTGAGTACATATATTCATCGGTGACCGCTAGTCATCGTTAAGTCACACCTGATTGCTTTGTTCAACAGCGCACACAAATAGCCTGTGTAAATACCGAGCCGTGTTGTGACATCATTTAGATCTACACAAGTGATGGGAATGTATTCACGAAAGGAGGGCGGGAGGAGGGCAGACGGTGGGGGGTTGGGCTCAAAAAGTCTTTACCTAGCAGTTTTTCTGGCGTCATGTGACGGGTCATTGACTCTACAGTGTTTTGTTGAGAGATTAACAGAGAACACTGCCTGCCAGTCTCAGTCCTGCTACAGAATCCAGAGGGATCCGCCATTTCCAAAACTAACTGTTGTTCCAGTTCATCTACCCCAGACATGCTACTCCTCCATCCAACCGTCTAAGCTTCTTTGATTGGCTCCTCAGCTACCGGAGAGAGAGCACACCTGTTCACAAACCCATCCAGCCCTCCTCCAATGAAACCGCGCCTGGTTCCCGAGAGCACCATCCGCCAACACAGTAAGTTGGGTCCCCAATGACCTACACTCTACTCGTCATCTTGTGTGGGTAACTCATGGATGGCTGAGGCAGGCTTGGCCCGCTGCGTCGGCAAACGGATAGAATGTGGCCGCTAAGCTCATTTGCGCCTCTCGGGGGTTGGCTGGGTGTAAGCGGGAGGGTAAAGAGAAGCAAGAGGGTGGTTGAAGACGAAATTTTATTTTTTAAACCACGATTGGGTACACCTGGGGTGGGTGGGTGGGTTAGGGGAAACAACGACACATCTATCACCTCTCGCAGTAGTGCAAGGTGAAGTCTTTCGAGAGCCTCTTCCTCCCTAAACCCCATGGCTCTAACTCCAGCTTGTTCCCCATGTCATCTCCCTCGTCCTCGCCCCCTCCTTCCTCCCCCATCCCCTCCTCGTACTCCTCCTCGTCCTCCTCGTAGAGGCTGGGCTCCTCGAGGGAGGTCTCCATATGGTAGCTGTAGGGCTGTCCCTCTGTGTACTCGTAGATGGTAGGCAGGCTGCTCTTCAAGCTACAGCGGCGCCGGAGGGCGACTAAAAGCGGCTGGGGCATGGTGAAGATGTCCACGTTGTTGCCGAGGTCTATCCAGGCCAGGCTGGAGAACGTCTTTGAGTCTTTCAGCATCTCGGCGAGGTCTTTGACTATCGCCAGGGTGAGGCGGTTGCCGTTGAGCGCCAGCGTCCCGAGTTTCGGCAGCGCGCCGAGCAGAGGCAGGAGGAGCCTCAGGTTGTCGTCGTGGAGCTCAGTGAAGCTGACGTCCACCGCCACTATGCCGTCGCCGTTACTCTGCAGGTAGAAGGCAACTTGGCGGATGTCACGACTGGACAGGGGGATACCCGACAAGTCAACCGTGTCACTGGACAGCTTCTTCTGAAGGGTTGTCTTGAGGCTGGTAGGGGAAAACAAAAGAAATAGATAATGAAAACACACCCTTAGGTTAGCAGCTAGTTTAGCATTCCTGTCTTAAGTGGGACTTCCATCTATGGCCTGCATGGCGACATGGCCTTGGTGTAATCTTGTGTCTCGTGTGTGGTTTAAAGGAAGAGGTCCAGAATGGAAAGCTGACAGATGCTCTGTTGTGGGGAATTGCTAGGATTAATAGATGAGCCCAAACATCCCAGCAGGTCATACGCCTGGACTTTAAACTGTAATGTGTGTATACTTAATATCACATCAGCAGTGGTTCGAAACCATGGTCCTGTGGACCCACACCTGATTCACATGAATGGCTCGTTATCAGGCTTCTGCAGAGATTGAGATAGAGTCATTCATGTGAATCAGGTGCGTTGGAGCAGCCAGGGAGACATCTACAACATGCAGGGCAGCAGATTCCCAGGACCAGGGTTGAGAACAACTGATATACAGGAAAAGCCTCCTCATACGAACACTGTATTACTATATACTCTATATTGAAATACTATTAATTTGTGCGAGAAAGATGAAGACTTATTTTCCAAGAGGTAACAAAGGATATCAATATGTATGTAATGTAATAAGTATGCCAAAATACATTAGTTGGGGAGTGGGGGTCGGTAATTCACAATTATCTGCCACTCTGATTTAATATTAAATCCTTGTTGCTGTTGTTGTTGTGGTATATTGATCCTCCAAACCAGTTAAAGAATTTATGTTTCCATAAAAATGTCATATCTGGCAACCACTGAGGTGTAGATGAACCTCAACCTCTCTAATAGGGGGGTGTGCAGGCCCAGGCACATAGCAAAAGCCTTCGAAAGCCCTAAGGCCCTTCACATTAATGTGAAGTAGCCATCTGCTGCTGATTTGTACAACTGTAACGCCATGGCACACTATGATGCGTTGACCTGGAGAAGCCATCGCTGGTGGAACGGACTCCAGCAGAAGGATTTCTACTACTGTGGTAGACAGAGTTCTGCATCATACCACCCCTCTAACCTTTGTTTTCAAGTCGCACCTGCTGACCTTCTCCAACAGATGTGTATAAACTCAAGCTGTTATTGAAATGGCCTACAACCCTGCACTCAGTGCCAGTGGGAATTCAAAACAGCCCAGGGCATCCGGTGACTTACTGTGGCATTTATTGCACTTGTCACTTGGGGTGCTCTCAAGTGTTTTGGTCACAATGCCAGAGATGTACAGTGACACTCTGGCCCTAAATAATCCTCTAAAGTGCATTACGGGGAGATGTTAAAAGCAAAAGATGACAAGGCTGTGCCTGTAAGAGCATTTCTATTATCAGATATATGTTGATGCAGGATGATCCTCCAGACTTAAAATCACAATTAAAATATGAAAAGCACCAAATACACAGAATAGAGGCCTGCGTCTAGTCTGTGCTGAGAAACACATGGAGTTCCTTCCCCCTTCATATTGTTACCTAAAGTCACCGCTGTCTTTTACTTGACAGAAAATGTATCTTTGGCAGACACAGGTGTTGGACTGGTCGCAGAGAGTTTGGACACCCCTGAAGGTGTTAATATGTTTTGATAAGACAGCTCTTCGACAGAAAGCCTTTTGAATCTGATCTGAAGCATTTTCTGAAACAGTCTTCATAGCCTTTGTTATTGTATCAGAGAATGAAACCAGCTTTTTTGTTGCTGCTCAAAAATCCAAGTAGATGATACATTAGAAAATCAGTTTCTAGGTCACAATCTGTTAGCTAGGAATCAGGTTTTGTAGTGGAAGAAAGACTTTACAGCGTACAAATCTTACTTGATCACAAGCAGACAGTTCTATTATTGGATAATATAATAGAAGCACATCTTGCCAAATATGGAGCTGATGTCAAAGAATATAATAATAAGAAAATGTCCCAGGTACTAACATAAAAAAATCGAATGAATCTTTTAGAATAAGGATAGCGAATAAACAGTTATATGGTCAATGTGTCTTCTACAGTTTTGAACGTATTAGCATAGTATTTATATATTTTATTTTCCCCCACCAACTGTTAATAAGATAGAACTAGAGAGCTTTTCAAACCTTCTCGGGCTATTGGGCAGGATAACATAATCCGATCACAAATCAATGCGATGCAGACTTGATCTGAACCCGATCTTCTCTCATCTATCATTCTATCATTTAAATTAAAAGGTCAGCGATTGTAAGCCACTTTCACATTCTGTGAATATATCTGCACAGTCTAGTTCTGTGTGCAAATAATCTGGTGTTTCTGTTTTTCCATAGAGATATCAAATACTGTATCGAGCATCTTTCACCAGCGTCGCTGACCACACTATAAATTAACTATTAATACAACGCGCCATAGTGCTCTTTACTGTACATGCAAGAGCAGCATGTGTGCACATTACACGTTGGTTGTTGTCTGCAAAGAAATTAGTCATTAGGATGTGCCAAATGGATTGAGAATATGGAAAAAAAGAACGATTTATTTTAACCCAGCGCTACTTGACCGTAGAGATTATTAGCATTGAGTGCAATTTATATTAAGATGTAAGAATGTAAATGGATTCAAATGGATAATAAAAAAACATTTATTTCAGCTTTTAAATGTACAGATTTATTCCAACTTTAAATATGATCAAAGTCCATCTTATAATTTCTCTCCTCAACTTTAACTCCCCACATGGGTGCTCTTCTCTGCTCACATCATTAACGCTAAAGTTTATGCTCTATTATTCACGGAACCCTCCTGGGGATGTAGTACAGCAACACCATGACAGGGAGAGGCTAAGAAAACACACTCTTATGCTGTATGTAGGTAGGCTAAACAGTATTTATACACATACAGTACATAACATCCAAGTTTACATTGTTTTGTATCTCATTTGTTGGTACTGTTTGCTGACAATACTTTTTAGTTCATTGTGGCAATCCCTTCAATTAACGTATTTGCTTATACAAATAAAAGAAAACAATTATTGGACACATACTGTATGTAGGTAGGCTAAACGGTATTGTACAAGTCACATATTTAACATAATACATTTGAGTGAACCTTGTCTCTACAAGAGTAGAGCGTGTGGATAAAATATTTACTGCATTGGGATTATAATGCTCCCCGTTGCAGTACACATGAATAAACAAAGTACTGGTATATAAATATCTGCTGCTTTTATTTGCATTGTCCACGACCAGGTAAAGCAAACAAAACACATGCACGCAAGTGAGAACATTACTACTACTGCTGCCTAATCATAACTGTCACAGGAGGTATCAATAGAAATGACTGAGGCCCTGTCTCGAAGTCTTAACTACAACAGGGCTGACTATAAAATGATATGATGATCCATGTTGAGAGCTCTAAATTAAAAACCTATACTATACGGTTTGTATTTAATAGTGCAAGTTACCAAGTGACAACAGAAATGCATTAAAAACTGCAAGAAGTTTGAGGGTACGCACTCAATATAGTTATGCTTATGGAGGGGCTTGTTTTTGCTTTAATGATTAATGTGTTGCATGAAGCTCACACAAAGCTAGCAACACAATAATAAAAACAATCCTTTCAACTGTCCACTTTCTGCATGCTGTCAGTGTTAAATCCACTTCCGTCTTCACTTATTTGACCCGACATATGTCTTACAGGCACGACAGTTCAAAGAAGGAAACGTATTGGTATATTATATCCCTTTTATCTGATTCCATGCACTGATACGATCATTAGTAAAAATGAGTCTCAGTCACAGTGTCCTCATTTCACCCTTTGAATTATTTTCATCTCCAGAAAAAGTGTGTGTCATGCACACTGTCTCCATTTGTAAAAAAAAAAACAAAAAAACAAAAAAAAAAAACCTGTCTCTCCTTCTATGCAAGTTAATTTTGTATTCATCATTTGCACATCAAAAACAGTCATCCGGCCAGGTGGGATCATATTTCAGCATAACCTTCCTCCTGGCCTTTTCAAAAAATACATCCGCAAAATTAACCCTTTATAGCATCCCCACATTTAAAGGGCAAAGGGTCAACTGCAACACATAGACCTGAGCACCATGCGCACATGACTGGCAGCTGTGGTTACCACTCTGTTGGCTTCAGGTTGGCCTGTGGCCATATCTGTATAATACTAATATTGTCTCTTTGAAAAGATTGGAGTCCCAGCAACTCAACATGAGGCTGTGCCCAGTATTCTGCTCTGTGGCATCTGGCATATTAGTATAAAGACAATTCATATGCATGTATGAATGATTGGAGCATGACTTCAAATCTTGTGCCATTAGGTGTACTAAAGTAATTAAATTAATTATCATGATACATTTAATGTAACTGAATAAGTGCCCTGACAATAAACATTTACTTACTTAACTAAACTACAAATCAATAGTTGTTCATCCATGGTTAATGGGATATCCCAAAAACTTTTTTTAGTAGTAGTTAGGGGTGTAACGGTTCACCAAATCCACAGTTTGGTTCATGCCTCGGTTTTTGTCTCCTGTCTACATGGTGCATTACCACCACCTACTGTCTACATGGGGCATTACCACCACCTACTGTCTACATGGGGTATTACCACCACCTACTGGTTAGTCAGTCAGCAACATTTGCTCATATTGGCCGGTCCTGCCATAAAGGTAGTGTAAAATAGCAGGAAATGTAGTGATTAGAAATTATAAGTGTTACTAGATGTTTGAGCTGTAGCAAAGCAAAAGTTACTAGTACCTTCCACAAAGTAATACTTCCCATCAAAGTATACTTTACACCTCTGGCGGTGACTGGATGGGTGGCTCTTACCAGGCCTGGGACTTGCGTCTTGACATGCTCTGTCTGAGCCACTTTGAGTGCGGGGTCAGGTGATAGATCAGTTGTCTGCAGATCTTATCTGAGGACTTGATTGTGTCCGTGTCCTGTGGGAACAAACATGACAGAGCAATGTAATTTACATGTGAGTAGTTATGTTTGTGTGCTTGGGGCGGCGGTTGCATCCTGAACCTAACCAGCTTCCTTGTATTAGTATACAATATATCATTTTAACTACTACACAGCGAGCCACTTTCACATACATGTCTTAAGCCTTGTCTAATATAAGAATGTTGTTCAATAGAGATCATCACTGACATCTTCTTTTGGTCATTGACTATGCTTAATCAATGTCTCTGAAACAGAACGAGCAAGTATATATTAAGACAATAACTATCATGAACACAATGAAGACTGCACCCACCAAAACTGTTCTGAACCATACATTGAAAACAACTATAGTATATGATTAGATGTACTAGTGTTTCACATTGTGCACACAAAATAAACAGTTTTTACAATTCCATATTTTCATTTTGTACTTGCGTTTTATTAGCTAAATGTTTCTTCTTGGTTTTAACAATAGTTTTCAGCTGTTATAAACCTAAGATCCTCCAGACAAATCTGGCAAAAGGTTTGTTATTATCGTTGACGCCTTGAGCTATTCTTGGACAAAACGCAATTTGGGTGTCTTGCTGGAGCAGGATAATCTAATCACATGCAGTGTGGGAAAGAAAAGAGGTGGAAGTGAGATTCAACTACTATTTCTCTTCACAGCGAGTCAGGTTTGTTTTGTTTTGCTCTTGGCATCCATTTCCTACATAAAAATGACTAATCACCCGTGAAAACTGCATGCTTTGGTTATTTATGAATTTCCCCAGGCTTGACATGCAAAAATAACAATTGTTTGGCAGAATTTGTTGTTGCCCCCCCCAACATGTATTTAGTTTAGAGGTACAATCTCTCTGCACCATATAGACAACACAGCATCAGAAAAGATAATTACATTTACACTTAGCTATATTCTCTGACAGAAATGTCATGGATCTTATCCAATAATTTTAAAAAATAAAAAAATAAAAAATAAATATATAAAAACAAACAAACCATACTCTATTTGTATATTAGTACAACAGACAGACAGACAGAAACAGATTACCTTTTTTGGGCACTGCATCTCTCGTGCAAGGCTGAGCAGCAGCTCGTGGGAGATGGGGTCTACCAGGTTTAGGAAGGCAGCGTTCTTGTATAATATGTCATTGAGCGATGACCCTTCCAGACCCAGGTCCTACCAAACACAAGACCACAACACTCACTCACTGAAAACACTGGATTATAGAAATGATATGAAAGGAATGTGAAACAATGATTATACACGAGACCTTACACGTATGTTCCTGTCATGTCGTGGGGTATTTCATTTACAACTGACAGCTGTAATGAACAGATGTCTTTTTGAAGCATGAAGAGCATCAGCGGAAGATATGCGGTTTTAAATATGTATGTAGAACATTGCTGGAGCCATGTGTTTTATATAAGAAAACAAGGTACCCTGTTCTAATCAGATAATGCTAAAACAGATACAGTACACAAGGGCATCCCATTACAGATGCTGTTATCATCATCATCATACTGTCAGGTGAGTCAGTGACCCTTTTATCTATGACATATAGATATTATACACCGGTGATATGCAGAAAATGAGGGATGGAGTGATTCCCTGGCCGGTTCCTCCCTCCCTCATCTGATTCTATACAGGTCCCAATGAGACACATTGACGCTATAGGCTGAAGCACCATACTGTTCACAGAGACAAGCTACTGTAACTGTTTGCAGACACAGGCACACCAATCACACCTACGATGCGCTACTGTCATATAGTTCTATGGCTATTGCACCCGCACGTGCACCCATTGACTGCAATAGAGAGCTGGCAGCTACATGTTCCTACCTGACATGTTCAAAAGGGCAACAGCAGACAGACCAAATGCAAGGCAGGGCTGCTTCTCACATGCTGAGGAAAAGCCAGGCAGAACAGCAGCTAACTTCGCTGTTCACGCGGGAATGGGATCAATGCGAACACACAAAGCAAACATCAAGCCGTGCGTTTCGGCCTCACTTCCAAAGCCATTGTGTTTCTAAGAAATTAAGAAACATACCAGAATAACACTTACTTGCACAAGTCAGTCTAATGGTAAAATAAGGCTTATTTAATAAGATTTGGGTTCATTTAGAAGAGGCAAGCCCTGCTCCCCTGAGAGCCGGCTGTCATGCAGCAACGCCTAACATCGTTTATCTCCTTGGCTTAAATAAGGAGGTTCCACTCTCTCCTCTGTCAAGTCTTCAGACTCATTGGCACCTGACTGGCCGAGAGCTAAAGACAGGAGGAGAATCTTCGATCCAACATAAACAGTGATCATAGCTGCTTTCATTCACGTCAGAAATTGCTTTTAAAAATATAGATTTTAAAAGGGACTGCTCTTAGGCTCAAGGAGGTCTCCACCCCTCCCCCTACATCCAGATACTCACGTGCACGGTTGCGGTTGTGCACTAGCCTAATGCAATTGGGACGTAGCATTAAGTGAAAAGAGAATAAATGAGGCGAGTATCCAGTACACATTAAACCCATTTACTCTTCAGATTTAAATCATTACAGTTCAGATATTGCACATTCCCTGTAGCCATTACCACGACCATGGGCTTGGCTTCAAAACAGACCAAAGTTAACCATTGTATGTGAGAAACACTTAAGTCCTCCACATATACATACACACACACATATATATATATATATGTATACATACATACATACATAATATATATATATATATAAACACACACACACACACATATATACACACACACACACACACACACATACACACACA
>JAODOY010002390.1:0-12180 GCA_025399855.1 Forbesichthys papilliferus
TTTATCTAGAATCTTGGTAGCATCAAGGTGTTTACTGTGAGCTCTCGGGAATTCCAGAAGATTAAAACATCAATTCTGAAACCAGAAGAAACAGGTACTGTACATGTATGAATGTGTTTGTATTGTAAAACATTTGGAGTACTAATAAAAGTACATCGATCCAAGAAGAAAACTTGAATTCAAAAGTTAAAACATCAAATAATGTGTTGGGTAGCAAATCACACATTTTGTTTTTTATTATAAATAGCCAACTATCCCAACTATTTCAGAATTGAGCTTGTAAAAATGTATAAATGTTTAGTATTTGTATTGATATAAATACTAAAAATAGATTAGATTAATTATGTTGGAATCTGGGTGGTTATCCTAACACCAGTTCCTGCGTGTTCTTTGATGAGGATAAATTAGGAGACGCATCCAAGTTAATAAATCATCTTTAATGTTAGATTAGAAATACAAGTTCACGAAGTCTGGCTCCTGCCTCTCCCTCGGCCCATTGATAATATTCTAGATAGTGTTTTCCCTATCTGCTCTTTGTTGAGTGTCATTGGACCTCTCTCCCAATCCTTGAGGCCCACGCCGTCTCTCCTCCTTCTGGGCGTCGCTGCTGGGGAAGATATCTGTGAACACACTTCACGCCACATCCTGCCTATCTTCTGTTTACTGGTAGTTTGTAAGTCAGAGTGCTGTCCCTATCTGTTTCCCTGCTCCTTGCTGACTCAGCATTTTGTTACGCATAAGACAATCTAATTCCTACAATAGTGAGACACACAATACCTCTATAAGGACATCTAAACTGTTGAGCATAATCTTCTAGTCCCAGGGTGATGATGACCTCTATTGCCTGCCTGGTAACTAAGGAGATGCCAGGCAGAGCCGACGTCACAGAGACCAAGCGGTGCCACTACGCTGACCTTGAGAGATAGTTGACTCCAGTCTGTTCACTTTTAAGCAATTACATAGTGCCCTCTTAAGCCCTTATAAGCTCTAATATATCTAAAATAGAATATCTAAAATGTAAAGCACCATTTTCTACAATGAAAAGAAAATTATTGTAAAATATTGTGCTGGCCCTAGAACAGCTTTTGTGGTTTTACGGCCTACAATACTTCATAGTAGTGACTACATTGTTATCACATCTAATTAGATCCCACCATAAGCTAATTTTAAAGAGATGCTGTTTAGTAACTGGTATATTGCATTTATGTACAGTAGCATATACAGTATAGGTTATTATATTTATTATTTTACCAAATGCTATTCAATATAGAATGTTTCAATTGTCTTTTTTTTTTGGGTCTACATTAATCATCAACTACATCTCTTTAATGATGTCTTGTTCATATGCTTGCATATATAATTATTTTATGAAATATAACATTAAAACATTTAATTTCCTCTGAATGTTTAGAAATACCAAACCTGAGGGCTCTGTTGAAGGAGCTGAATGACCAACAATCAAACAAACTGGCAAAAAGATTTGTGTTGGAAGCGTTTTCTATCATCTCAGTGATTCATGTGGTGAACTCCAAGGAAATTCAGAAGGTGTGTGTGTGTGCCCACGGACTGTTATGATATTCTATATAAGGCACACTCTAACCATCCTTTGTTGAACACTACCTAGATGCTGACAGTGTTTGTATTGTTCGTTTATTTTTCTCTACAGCTAACATCCATTTGTCCAATCTGTAGTAACATTTTCAACACGCTTAAACACAGTTAATTTTGTTTCCACACAATATACCCAATACCAACATTATAGATCTTTGTTGTCTTACAAATGCTTGCACATGTCAGAAATGAAGACCTAATGTCCAAAACTGTATATATTCTATATAAATCCTCTACTTCTGCAACAACAGCAGCTCAAAAGATATACTGAAACAGCTTATAAGCATTTCTGAATGAACCAGCCCAGTCTCATGAAATCGACGTCAAATGGTGACGTTTATGCAAAAGGGTTATACGTCACAATAAGACGAATAAAAAGTTAGTCAATATACTGACGTATCACAATTTCGTCAAATGTTGGACGATTTTTTAGTTAAAACTGTAATTTAATTGTACACTGAAACGTCAAAATAGCGACGAATAATTGCAAGAGAAGGCTTATATATTTTCATTTTAATGGTGACTAAAATCTATGTTTGAAGACATATAGAAATGTTAGAAAATGGCCCCAAAAGGGCATTTTCCTAATGTAATCGTACATTCCATTGGGTTGGTGGGTGTAGCGGTGTCATTGAGATCTGGAAAAATTGCCCGATACAGGAGCAAGCGCTATAGCAATATGGATTGCCAAAATGGGGCCCGGGGGTCCGAAATGGGCGGCCAAAAGGGGGTTCCACCAGCTACCGCAAGTGGTCCAGAGAGGTTTTGGGCGGGGTCTGAAATCGAAAATGTTTTTTTAGGACCCGCAAATTTTGTTACTTTATTGGGGACCTTTTAATTCAAGCCCAATTCAGGCTCTTTGCATTGCGGGCACATTTTCAACCTTTGATTGTCAGCCAGTCAGCCCAGGAAGGTGGTAGAGATCGAGAAGCCGGGCACATCACCCTGTCCCAGCCTCGCTCTACGCAAAATAGGAACCAACTAAGCTGTCGTAGTGGAGGAGTAAGAGATAGACCCTTCCTCTTTTAAATTGAGACTCTTGCCCAATTTAGGTCTCCTGTATTGCGAGCCCAACATTTTTCCATGACTCATCTTTTATTGTCAGCCATTTCGCCCCTGAAGGTGACCCTAGAATTTTACAATTTTTAAGCATTTTTTTATCTATTTTTTTTAAATTTTATTTTATTTTTTTAAAGACAGGGTCTCCAAATCCACAACACATGTTCATGTCCCGATAAGACCATGGAATGGGTTGCTTTTTAGGTAGGGTCTCATTCCCATGTGACCATTGCATTTGCACATTCCCAGAGTGCCAGTCAATTGGTTTGCCCTAATATAATTGCGCTTAATGGTCAAAAATATTGCCCAATTCAGGTGCCCCAGCCTAATGACGTTGACCTGAATTGGGCAAAATAATATCTGTTAATATCTCAGAACATGAAAAAGATTGGATTCAGAAATTCAGGATTTAGCACCTATCCTGCACTGCCAATCTATGGTGTAAATCTGGAGCAGATTGCTCAAAGTTGTGTATTGACAACATTTTCAACCTAAGTACCAAGCCTTATTAAGACCTGAATTGGGCTACCCATTTCAGGTCCCCATCCATTAGGCCAGTGCATCTAAATTGGGCAAAGGAATGTCCTTCAATATCTTAGCTAAAGAAGCTAGTTGGAGGCTGATATTCAGGATTTTGCACATTTTCATGAGTGTGTAGTTTCAAGCCAATCGCAAAACAAAAAAATATTTCTGTCTTACACAAGTCAAGTTTATTTATATAGCCCTTAATCACATTGCAGTCTCAAAGGGCTTTACAACCTACATTTCACATGGAAACAAACAGCACCCCCTTAATTGTGACGAATTGATAATGCGTCAGAATATAGACGAATATTTTAGTACATCATGAACAAGTTAGAAAAAACGTCTGCATTCTGACAAATGTATAATGCGTCCGAATTTTGACCAAAATTTGTCATAGTCACCAATGAAAAAAATCGTCAATTATTTAAAATGTAAATATATTATTTACGTAAATTTTGTTACGAATTCGTTTTTTGTCATTATTAGACGTTTACATATTTTGCACAAATGTCCATATTTGACAACGATCAATGAGACCATGTTGGAATGAACATATTGAGATATAGCTACAATGTATATATGTACATATGTAATTTGTGTAAAATATATCAACCAAAGATAAGTATAATCTCAATCAGAGACATAGGCTGGTGTAATACTTTCAATTACACAGAGAAACACAAAGCAGTAAAAAAGATTTAGTTTATAGTCTGGATACAGAACATCCTTCTCAAAAGAGAGAAATAATCATGTCTGGACACCAGAGAGGTATAGTTTGGTCAGGGAGAGGGAAACTTGGGCTAGGGACAGGTAGAGGACCCGAAATGACTAGTTTAGCCAGAACAAAGGAGAAGGAGAGGTAGGGGGAGAGGAGTAAGAATGCTCGGTGGTGTTCAAAGGAGAGCATACAGTCTTGCTGAAGATCGTATGGATGCTGAAGATTGTAAGCGTGGTTACCAGACACAATATTTACTTCTTGAAAATAATGTCCACGCTGCATTGGGAAGTGTTCACAATGGTTGCCCTCCTACTGGGCCTCCTACTGGTTTTGACATGATTTGACAACCTTAACCAGTCGGAAAATTTAGGTTTACTTTTAATTGATCTTTATATTTTTCTTACATGTTGTACTCCAGAATGAAAAGCAAAAGTCAGAAATGAAGTCATGTGCTATGTCCTGCCTGGAACAACAGCTAAAAGGAATACGCGACCTTTTGATAAACTTAAAGGAAGAGTTTGATAGAACCCTTACAGAAGCTGCAATCACATCCAAAGAGGAATGTGTAGCCAAAGCATGGAAGGAAGTAATAGACACGGTGAGTAAACATGAATTAAATGCCACTGAAATGCTCTAGGCTAAATGGGTTGTTCGCTACAGATTAAGGGTGAATTCACACTAGAGATTTTGGTGTGCACCCGAGTTCACTTGACCCGTTAGTCCGGTTCGGTTTGTTGGTGTGAATGCTCTCTTCCGAAGGTGTTGTGCCCAAAAGTGACTTGCTGATAAAAAGTGATTACTGTATGAAAAGGTGCATTTTATGGTTATATCCCCACATTTTTAGCTGGTAAAAATGAATGGATTCATTATAATCTAGGGCACAGAACAGGTGAAATACTACAAATTTAGGATAATTAAAAAATGTATTCATTTTTTAGGCAGCCATCGAAATCGAAATATGTATATTGTCTATAATGAATGTATCATATAATATGTAAAATGTGTGTTTGTTTGCTATGTCAAATATCATTGTTTAGCATAGGTATTTTGAAAATATAGGCTACTGTTTGTCTAACTAACATGGTGATGTTCATTTAGGCCGTCTATAATTTATAGTATTTCACCTGTTTTGTGCATTTTTGGAAATACATTTTGGAATATAACTATAAAATGCACTTTTACATAATATGATCACTTTTTATCAGCAAATCACTTTTGGGCACGACACCTGACCCGGGTCCTCCAGAAAGCAGTGATCTCGGGTACGGTCCATCCGAACTCAGTGCGGTTCGCTCTAGTACGAACGCTATCCGATCTCAGGTGCGCTAAAAACGGGAAGTCGACACTGCTGTTGTTGATGACTGACTTGTTTGTTTTAACAGTTTGTTGAGCGGTTGTATGAAATGATCATGGGAAAGGTATGCTACACTCTGGTCAACGAAAGAAGTCTCCTTTTTACAATACAATTATTTCCTAAAACAAACTCGACGGCAAATCAATTTCTACAATGATATAAACTATCCAGCCCCTGGTAAGAATGTATAACCCTGAAGACTACTGGTATGGTGTGTGTGTGTTATGGTGAGTCAACATCACGTAGAATACTACTCCACCTTGTGTCTAGGAGCAGTATGTCGTGCTCACTGTCATGGAAGCTTATGCACAATATATACAACACACCCGTTGAACCAAAGGCCCGCATGATTATTCTAGCAACATGGTGTCAGAAGTAGTTGAACCGAACCTTTCAGTTGTTGATGCATAGACAACTTTGTAGGTACTTTCCGTGTTAGTGAGTTCTTGCGGCTTAGTGAATTATACTAGTTAGCATGCTAGCTATCCAGGTCGAGCAGCGTGGCTGACGCGATGGCTTCGAACATTCCACCTCTGGAGCCCATGAGGATGACTGGTGACTTAATCAGCAATTGGGCATGTTTTCGTACAGAGTTTCAAGATTACCTGCTAGCGTCCGGTCTGCATGAGAAAACTGCAGACGTTCAAGCAGCGACGCTTAGGAGACTGATGGGGAATGAATGCCGTCACATTTACAAGCATAACCTGGGTCTAGTGCCAGCTCAGGAGCAAGACATAGCAGCTGTATTGGTAAATTCCACGCCAACTGAATGCTATGGACACTCCATCTTCCGGTGACCAAGGCGACGTTGACTATGCTCAGGGTCACATTTACACAACCATGAGCATAGGGGCGGTGAACACCCAGGGGAGAAAGTGGTTTATCAACCTGCAGCTACAAAACGGGCAGCACAGATGTCAGCTCGACTCTGGAGCAACCTGCAATGTCATGGGCATCAAGGATAAAATGAGGCTGGCACCCAGGACTCCTCTGCAACTTAGTCACACAAAAATAAAGCTGTATTAAGGTGAGATTATGACCTCAAGAGGCTTGTTCCATACACAGTGTGTGGTCAAAGGCAAACCACACACTTTATTTTGAAATTGTGGAATCCAACCAGAAGCCGTTGCTGTCAGGTTCCACTTGGGAGAGACTTGGACTGCTGCATTTCACCATTCATGAGGAGCTGAACAGACTAGAGCATGGCACGTTAACAAAAGGGCGTTGTTGCCACTTACCATGATGTCTTCAACAGCCCCATTGATTCGTTGCCGGGAGATGTTCACTTTGAGCTGGACAACACTGTAGTCCCGGTGCAATGTGCTCACAGAAATGTCCCAGTGGCTCTTAAAGCAGCTGTCAAGGCCTAGTTGGACCAGTATGAAAAAGATGGACACTTAACCACTCTCAGACAATCCACAGACTGGATAAGTAACCTTGTCATTGTCAAGAGGCCAGATAAATTGAGGCTCTGTATCGATCCTAAGCCCCTTAACAGAGCTCTGAAGCGGTCCCATTACATCACGCCTACTTTAGACTATGTCTTGTACAAGCTGCCAAAGGCTCGCATCTTTACGCTTGTGGATGCACATGATGCATTCCTGCAGTGCCGCCTGGATGAAGAGAGCAGCCTGATGACAGCATTTTGGACACCATGGGGCAGAAAGCGTTGGCTGAAATTACCATTCGGTGTATCCGTGGCCCCGGAGCTCTACCAGATAAAGCAGCATGAGCTTCTGGCTGGCTTAAAGGAGATTGAGCCCATAGCAGATGACATCTTAACTGTGGGCTGTGGGGACACAGAGGAGGCCATCAGGGACCATGATGCAAACCTAGGGATGCACAATTAATTGAATTTCGATCGCGATTACGATTTTGGCTTCAACAATTAAATGAACATGATCGACTGCAATATTGATGTTTAAAATACCTGCTCTGCTCATAGAAAACTCTATGTATCAAATCAAGCGCTCCCTAGTCACCCGCCAACAGCAGCCGATTTGGCTCCAACTACAGCATGTGGATGTACAAAACCTATCTGGATGTTGCGAGGCAGCAGTCCGAGTAGAAAAGTACTAGAAAGTATGGATGTCACGAAAACCGATACTTCGGTACCAAGTCGATTCTGAAAACATGACTCGTTTTTCTACAGTACCGTAGGTGCCAGATATCCAACCGGGACGCGTTCGGTACAAGTGTAGCTGCAGCTCTGCCTCTACTCGTTAAAAAGAAAAACAGCCAGGGTACTTTGCGATCCAGGCGGATTATCCGGGACTACTACATTTACAAAAACAGTATCGTAAACTAAGCCAACGGTGCCTTCAAACGTTCCAGCCATAGTTTCCATCTTACTGGTTGAGTAAAAAGTAAACAGTTACGCAGTTCCGCTTTTGTCATGTGACATCAATGGTTCGTTGATAAACATAGTCGCTTGGCGAAAGTGAAACAAAATCAGCCTTGAAGCAAATAAATTATGTAGGATACGTTGCATATTTGTGTTGCAAACTTACACGTGTGTATGCTGTAATTTACTACAATGCATTTTATCCAACACGTTTTCGCCTCGCGCTTCCTGATACCTCCGGAGCACCGACCAGGATCTCGGTGAATGTTTCCCCGCCCTAGGAGCACTCTTGTGCGGGCACCGAGTCACGGAGGTCCCGGTGCTACTAACTCGGAGCCCACTCACTGGTATTGGTATCGACTACTAGATTTCTGGTATCGTGACATTCCTAATAGAAAGACAGCAGACCGGCAAAACAAAACAATGTATGACAGCAGCAGAAGAGCTTGTCCCTCGAAAGGGATCATCTTCTGTTGTTTGGAAGTACTTTGTATTTAGGGCAAGTGATGTTAAGCAAGAACAAGTCATATGCAAAGTGTGCTTTCAAATTGTCTGCGCTGGTGTTACGGTTTAAGTGGTGACCATGTTAACTGGTGATATTTCCAGATGGGGCGTAGGTATGGCATGTGGATCTATGGGCCATAATGATCGTGTAGCTGTGTCGATGCCTGTTCGAAACACTGCAAACGTCAATAAATGTAGCACAAGATGGAAGTGATTTCTGTGGTCGGTTTATAATGTGAGTGCAATAAAAATACATTGTTCATAAAATCAATGAATAATTGTGATAAATAATCGTGATCTCAATATTGATCAAAATAATCGGGATTAGCATTTTGGCCATAATCGTGCAGCCCTATGCAAACCTCACTGCGCTGTTGGACCGGCGCAGAGAAGTAAAACTAAGGCTGAGCCTAAAAAAGCTGCAGTTCAGAGTCAGGGAGGTGCGCTTTCACTGCCAAATCCTGTCAGCTGCGAGCCGCTGCGGAGACTGCTAGATAAAGACGTGCCATGGCACTGGCTGCCCAAGCATGACACGGCGATGGGTGAGATTAAGAGACTAGTCACAGCATATTAGGACGTCACCAGGCTGGTCACCATACAGAGCGACTCCAGTAACACTGGCCTAGGCTGCTGCTTACTTCAGGAAGGGCAGCCTATCGCATTTGCTTCCAGAGCATTGTCTCAAACAGAGCAAAACTATGCACAAACTACTACCTTTACGGCAGAGGCGATGTAATAGCGGAGACAGATTACCGTCCACTTGTGTTCATCTTCAGCAAGCCCCTTCTCAGTGCACCTAAGCAGCTCCAAAGTATGCTCCTGATGCTCTAAAACTACTGCCTCACAGTGGTATACAAGCCAGGCCTGGAACTGTTCATCAGTGACACCCTAAGCAGAGCCACCACTCCACCTCAGAGAACAGATACACCCTACAGATGTGAGATGGTCTGCAGCCTGCAGTGGGAGCAGTGTGACATGGAGCTGATTCAGCAGACTACTTAAATCAGACAGCAAACAGAGGAGGATGAGAGCCTCCAGGCGCTCATGTGCGTCGTTCTCAAAGGATGGCCAAATTGCAGAGAGGAGACTCCCACAGTAATCAGAGTACTGGGGCATCAGAGACGAGCTTAGTGCACAAAACGGCGTGTTATTCAGAGGCCAGCAAATAATCATACCGAGGACCCTACAGCCAGAAATGCTGAAGCAGATTCACTACAGCCATGTGGGCGGTGAGGCCTGTTACAGGCAGGCTAGTGATACACTCTTCTGGCCAAACATGCAAGGAGAAATCAAAGACTTTGTGCATCAGTGCTCTGTTTGAAATGAATATGCACACGATCAGCAGAAAGAGACGATGATGTCCCACACACTTCCTACATGTCCGTGGCAGATGATGAGCATTGATCTGTTCAAGCAGGCAGGGAAAGACTTCCTGCTTGTGGTGGACCACTACTCTAAATTCTGGGAGGTGGACCTGCTTCCAGACCTTTCAGCAGAGACAACAGTCCTGAGGTGCAAAGCACAATTCGCTCGACATGGCCTCCCAGACAGGGTTATCTCTGTGGATGTCAGTTTGCCTGTGGAACCTTCCAGAAATTTGCCAGAGAGTGGGGCTTTGACCATGTCATGTTGTCACCAAGGCACCCAAAGGCGAATGGCAAAGCAGAATCCGCTGTGAAGATAGTAAAGACTCTATGCAGGACTCTATGCAGGACACTGACTTCAAATAAACCAAAATATTAATATTAAAGCAAATGTGTTGTGCTCTATTTAGCCATATAACTATGGTTGTTGCCTGGCGACATAAGACGAACTTTCGGTGTGATGCTAATGTAAACTGACACGGGTTCGCAGCCATAAATGTAATGTGAACACAGACCAGCCAGGGGGAAGGAAGAGGGGGGCTAACCGCACTCGAGTTCAATCCGGACCAACAAACGGACCAGGTGTGAATGCGCTCTAAATCAAATGGCCTATTTCATTTTAACAGGGGCTGTATTCACAGCAGGCTGTGCTGCAATTGAACTGGGCATTGTTAAGCTTTTTGAATGGGACTTCAGACTTTGCATGTACTGTATGCCTATTTCAATAAATATTTCTGTTTAAGTTATTACCCTTTATAAACCATAACCGTGAATTTGTTTTGCATTCAGTGCTGTTGTCAAAGCAGGCTTTCAGTGTTTATTACTTTAAATAAACAATAAGATGTGCACATGCGTGGTACAGATCCGTGCTAGTGTGCAATCACGCACATGCACAGAACAGATCTGGCAAGCGGAACGGATCGGGGACCTCCAGACCCGACTGTGATAGTAAAGGAAGCCTACATTAATACGTAGTATTTAACCTTTCTGTTACATTTAGGCAAGTTATATAAGAGAATCATATCCCTGTAATTCCAAAAAGTTATCATGGATGGATCTATCAGATGATGGATTCTCCATCCTCCTATCTATTTTTAGGCCTATTAAAACCCACGATTCTCGCTAGCAGTATAGATAAGATCAGACCTTATGGATTTTTGGGTTTTAAGAAATCTGTAACCAGTTCCATTCCTACTCATGAGACTACAAATTTCATTCTTGGTAAAGCTTGTGGGCCACAGAAATTCTGCCGCGAATGGCCCTCGGGCTGAAATGTTTGGACAAAGCCCCACTCTCTGACAAATTTCTGAATACCCCTGTTCTAGGTGGACTGAAGATTATATTTACTAGCAGTTTCAGTGTAATGTTTACTATTCAGATGAGACAATTAAACTCAAGTAGGCCTAATTCACTCCAACATTTGTGGTAGTCTGTAGGTCTAAATAAATATGGAGAGTTTATGGCTAATGTATTAAGCCTAGTTATTATTGTTTCTATTCTAGGCAGGCAAAACGAGAGGATATCACAGCACACTGAGAGCTGTTTGCAGGGGCCATGGCATCTGCAGGTCTAAAAATGGAGTGATCACAGATCTGAATGCCACTTTGACTGAAACTATGAAAGATGCAATAATCAGAAGATTTGAGGAAGTATTTAAGTACGTTTCCTCCTATTCACTATCACTAACTATGAATAATACTGGCTGTAACAACTTGTTTTTTTTTTTTGCATTTTCTCTAGATTGGATGAAATGGTTGGAAATGAAAAATCGATCTACTGTCAAATTGATCAATTTAACATCTTATCAGAGAACCTACGAAAAGAACTGTCTCTTCAACATTTAGAATTTATCATTACCCAGGTTTGACTAATTTTGTGTACCTATGTTTTTATTATGTGTTAAAGTAATATTTTGTACATATTCAAAATAATTGAACATCACCTCATCAGATAGAAGCACTCATTGTGTTATGCAATTAAGGGTAATATCTGAAAATGCTTATGACGATTCATATTACAAGATTAAATATGTAGTTTAAATATTCAAAACATGCATGCTCACCACAATGTTAAAAATGAGCACACTTAATTTTGATCCTTAAAAGTACAAGATTATTATTATTATTAAGGCCATCATCTGGGTTAATTCCTAAATGCTCGACATACTGTACATTATTGCTAACGTCAACAACTGTTTCTTTTCTATAAAAAACAGCAAATGGATGTGAAATACTTTTTAAAAGAAGACATCTTTTACATCAAGCCACAAATCTACCAAAACCTAATTACCTCAGTTAAGACATCCATGCAACCTGCTTATGAGGGTAATACTATGTCTCCTTCTGATCGTGTTTGTGGATATACAATATTTTTTACCGTACATACAAAATTATGTATGAATATATATTATATTGATATATAACATATTCATAAAATATACACTTACATTTAGGAAAGGGAATGTGCCCTTAATCATCTTGGTCAAGTTATATTTGATTATTTACAGAGGCTGCAAGTGTAAGTGGAACCGGATGCACAAAGAAGATTCAAGACATACTTAAGCAGCACATTGAGAATGAGAAGGACACCATGTTCTCATTGGCCAAAGACTCAATGTTGGAAGGCCTGGAAATGCTTAAGGTGGATACCATAAATGTCATTAAAAAAAATTATAGCAGAAATGACAATGAAAATGTCTTAC
>JAODOY010002391.1:0-12180 GCA_025399855.1 Forbesichthys papilliferus
TATATACACTAATATATTTTTTTAATTGAATGCTGCTTTAATTCACATTCGCTTTGCCACAATATAAATTAATAAATACAAAGTCTGACTCAGATGTTATTGCATTTTGGTAAATGTAAACTATTTGTGATATGATACTGTGGCAGGATCAGTGGTTAGGATGGTCAACTCCCACGCACAAAATATTGCAAATCTGTTAATGTCCGATTTCCCAGCCAGTCCACACTAATGTGACTTTAATTCTGGGGACAGGAGTTTGATCCAGAAGAGTTCTACCATTTGCTGGAGGCAGCAGAAGGTCATGCCAAAGTTGGCCAGGGCATCAAGACGGACATTCCACGGTACATCATTAACCAGCTGGGTTTGGCACGGGACCCTTTAGAAGGTAAACGCCATGTCTGCTGTGATGCCATTCAAAAGGCTACAAGAAGGGATCACATTCCCCTTGTGTTCACAAGAAGCGACATCAGTTTGAAAACAGTGGCTACGGTTTGGGAGCCTTGTGCGATATGGGTGTGTAATGCATATCTATCATGGTGCCTTTCAGACATGGTGCAGCTGGAACAGTACGACACCAGTTCCACACTGCCTGCAGAATCAGATGCTAATGTGGAGGTAATGGGCTAGAATTGGATAGAATGTATCAAATGAAACCTACTGATTCATGTTGGCTACTAATGCATTCAATGTTGATATAATGTCTGGTGATGCCTTTGCATTAGGGCTGGCCTGAATATCATTTTACAGGCTTCGAATTCTCGTTGGTAATTCCGAATGTTTGAATACTCGTTCTTCAAACCCTATTAAAAACATGTCCCCTACATGTTGTGGGTTCAAACCCCGGTGTTGACCTACCTGTAAGCATCCTTGAGCAAGATGCTTAACCTAACTGCTCCCGGTGGTTGGTCGCACCTTGCATGGCAGCGATCACCATCGGTGTATGAATGTGTGTGTGACTGGGTGAATGTCAGGCAAATACTGTAAAGCACTTTGGATAAAAGCGCTATATAAATGCGCCCATTTATGTTTCATAACCTCTTAAAAATCCAAGTGGGCCTGTAGAACTGTTTGCAGGCTTTTAATGTTCTGTGACTGTAGACTACATTAGCAGGTACAATCAACGGCAGTTTTGTCAGACCACTGACATTCTGTACTTAAATTGTTGAGTTCAACTACTACTCACCTTTGACGACTCAGTAATCCCTAGTGGTGTAACGGATCACAGTTGATCTGTGGCCCTTACGGATCACCCCCCACGGATCGGCATTCCATCCATTGTGTGAATATCATTTTTTCTGCTGCTGGTACTATTTAATGTAATGATTCCAAAAATCTCCAGTTAAGAGACACGTTTTGAAGAGCTGAATTTAGAGTTTTCACATGATCAGGGCATGTTGAATCCCAAATTAAACCGGGAGGCTCGTTTTGAAAGAAATCTAAGAAAACAGCACAATCTCGCTTGTGATATTGCTTTTAACAGCAGTTATACAAGCTCCATTTATTTGTTAAGAGTAGGTATAAAATCGAATACAGAATAGTTTTATTTAATATATTTGGCTGAGCCAACATGGGACTGAACTGTTGCCAAGCAACACAAAAATGTTTTGCAGGTCTCCACGTTACTTTGTGTCTTTTTTTACCCTCCCTTTCATCTTCTCCCTGCTAAAAAATCTATCATAAACCAGCATGAATCCAGGCTGGTTCATACTGGTTAGTGCTGATGTAGTGCTGGTCTATGCTGGTTCATACTGGTTAGTGCTGGTCTAGCTGGTATACCAGCACACCATCAAACAGCATGGGATACCAGGATACCAGCAAACCAGCATTCCATGCTGGTTCCAGCATGCAAAACATACCTTATGCTGGGGACCAGCAATGCTGGATTTTTTAGCAGGGCTCCTGGTGACCACTCCTAATTAAACTCAATTGTCATTTGTGGAGATATGTAAACCTGAGGTGCAAAGTTGGTTACTAAGATAATGATCAATAATTAATGAGTGGTTATTAGATCTGTATGATTGTCAAGTTCTATAAATGCTATATACAACAGTGGCGGTTGGTCCTTTCAGAAACAGGGGAAGCACAAATATGTAGGCAAAAACATTAAATGAATTGCTATTTAATTAAATCAATGGTGGGCATTAATATTAAGCCTTTCCTGAAGTAGCCTATTTGGCCTAAACTGACCTCTGCAATTAATCTGTTAAATAACATTGTGTCTGCCATGTTGCATAAAAAGCAAATAAATGATGTTGCTAGTTCTAATTACAAAACACAAACAAAGCAGGCATATTTAGTAAACGAACTAAGAACTCTATAAATAGACTGCAAAAACGTATACGAAAAACAAACACCGTCTTGGTGCTTTATGGAGCACTCTCTGATTTCCTGTATACGAACGTAACCGAATGTCTTTCAGTCAATGATTGGCTGTTTATTACGGGGTCCTCCATCATTGAGAAATCTGCCAAGAATCTAACAAATGCTGAGCTTCAAAGCAGGACAAAATTGCATTATAGAAAGCCTACTGTCCAATAAACACAGAGATGTGTTTTCCTATGGGAAAAGGTCTCATAGACCTCCATTGAAGCTGAGCATCTAGGTGGGACTAACGTTTTCGCCATTGACACAGAGCACACTTGAATCTCTCATATGGCGACTTCGATAAGGGATATAGTGTAGATGCTGTACACTTAGTAATAATTAAATAGCAACGTTGTCATGATATATATACTCTAGTAAACATCAAAATATCATAGTTTTTAGTACATTGTGAGCGTGTGTCTATGTGTGTGTGTGTGTGGCCCACAAAGTATGCTGGTGCCTCTACGTGTGACATCTAGAGTCAGGAAGTCATAAAGAGACACTTTAAGTAGTACATGGAAAGTTAATCAGTATGGTAAAATATATGAATACAGTCTTCTGACTCGGAAAAAAAAAAAAAAAAAGTTTTGTGATCTGTTGTACCACTAGTAATCACCAATAAAATCCACCAATAATATCCACCAACATAGTCCACCGATCGATCAGTGCAAAAATATATTGTTACATTGGTAATGTTCCAAACCATCTAATCCAGTAAAATATTTGGTCCAAAACACATTTTTACATTAGCAAAGAGTGCACAGATTGCCATTGCATTTATTTCACATAAGGTGGCAGACGTAATTGTCATTACATTCTGTCATACCGGTGCTTTAGTTTGACACTAGCCTAGCTCTCAAAATAGCCGCTCCATGCTGCAAGAATTGACTGACAGATCAACTGAACAAATAGGAGCTGTGTACAAACAGCATTTGTTAATGACAGTCCGTGTTAAAAGAGAAGCTTGTCTCTCTGCTTACAGGCAAACCTAGTTGAATCGAATGTGTAGGCTAGTGCAGCGAATGGAACTCCAAACATATGCGAATACATAAGATATGAATAAAATAATATTCAAAATCGAATACCTAATCAAACGAATACCCAAGTATTCTGGGTCAGCCCTAGTTTTCATATTTATATCAAAATACATTACACTGATCTATCTACTATTGGGCCTATGTAGTGACTTCAACATTCAGCTGGTATTTTCTTTCCACAGATCAAGTGTCAACAGATGCTGACGCCAACTAGAAGGAAGCCTCTAGAAAGCGATTTTGAAACCATTAAACTGATCAGCAATGGAGCTTATGGGTAAGCAGAGAACTTGTTGTTTTTGTGAGGTATTAGAGCAAATACATTAAGCTCATCAAGGAAGGGTGCATCACACTGCATCAGTGTAATATGCTAGCAAGACTAGCGTATAAGTAACACATGGGCTAGTGTGGTGTGGTGAGGTCTAAGCAGAGTAGGCATCATTGAGGCTTGACTCTTTAGGATGAGGGGCAGGTAGACCTTATTAAAAAAAAAAAAGATGTTTTGACTTTAATACAGGCTGAGGGGCCACCTGATGACATTTGGGGAGTAGGCCTGTACATATGTGGTACAGGGATATGGAGGTCCTCCTCCAGGAAATTGTGAGAGTCTAAAGGCCTACGGCCACTGACGGCGTCGACGCGCATTAAGAGACAAGAGACAGAGATTATAAAAAAAATCCTGGTGTCTACAGTGCAGTGCATATATGACTTTTTACAGCACTTTTATGCGGTGTTTGGGTCAAATTGACCTGTTTCATATTTTCACTGAGAGAAAGATAATACAAGGATAATGTTTTTCAACCTGCTACAATGCCCCCACACATGTATGCCCTTCATACAATGTTCAGATCAATGTGACCCGACCGAATACACCCAGAGACATATAGTTCTATGCCTGAGGCACACAGACAAACAAACACACACCCTTACTCACTCACACCATAGAACTATGTTACATTGCTACAATCTAAGCACTGAGAAGCCATCAGCTCTTTCTCCCCGCTCTCTTTACCCTCTGTAGTGCTTGAACCTACACAATATTATTGTATTTTCTCACACGGTACCCCATACCTTCACATCAGGGGAGGGACAAAGCAAATGATTCTATAGCACTGAGTGTAGGTCACCTTAACTACAATCCTCCACCAGCAATGAGTATTATATAGAAATATTATGAGTCACCCAACCTCACAGCCACCTGGAGGATGGCACTTCACAACCAGCTGGAGGGTTGAACCCCACAGCCAGCGGCATGAAGGGCCACACCGCCAGCTGTAGGATAAGACATTTAGCCAGCCGAGGTTTTATGCCACAAGTGTTTATTTTTTATAGATGTTTCTATAACATGTAACATGTAAAAAAACAAATAACACTTCCATTGGTAAATGTTATTAGCAGAGGTTAATTGCAAACATTATATTCATATATTTTATTTATATTGTTGGGAATTGAGGTAAAGACGATGCGTTTAGGATGTCTGCAGTGCTTTGTAAAACCCAATAATTAATGTTTCAGGTCGATTTGACCCGAACACTTCCAAAGGGTCCAAAAACATAAGCGTTATATACTCCACATGACAGTATTTCCCATGTTTGCTGAGCAACATTTTGTGTATAATGAATTAAAGGCCCAAATATAGGCCAGCATGCTTTACTATATTTTGCAAAAGAAGTTAATCACAGAAAATAAACTGCTGCCGTCAATTTGTGAAAGCCTGATCTTTTCGTCTCACATGCACACCCCCCGCCCCACGTGTGTGAAAAGGCACCCCACTGATGCATACAATACCACAGAAAGCAAAATTAGGTGTAGTTGTTGTAGTTGGCAATTAAAGCTTAATGCACCGATCCAACATAGCAGGCAGGCCTATATTTGGTTATTTTAATTGTATTTAAGTGTTAGCAAGAGGGCAAGTATTATTTGTACCTGAATCTCCAGACACAGTCCTCATTGCACTTAAATGCACTCAATTGACATGTAATTATACAGTATATATTGTATGCAATACAAATCTAGATTTTTCTAAAAAGGTAAATCATTATGATGCAATTTCATTGTGCTTTAAGGTGGAAAGAGTATTAGTAGATTACTAAATGAATGGATGGAGTAATCGGTAGAATACTAAATGACTAAAGGAATCGATAGCTGCAGTCCCGAACATGTGACCTTCTCCAGGGCTGTGTATCTGGTGCGGCACAAAGAGACACGGCAGCGCTTTGCCATGAAGAAGATCAACCGCCAGAACCTGGCGCTAAGGAACCAGATCCAGCAGGCGTTTGTGGAGCGAGATATTCTCACCTTTGCGGAAAACCCATTTGTCGTCTCCATGTTCTGCTCCTTCGAGACACGGCGTCACCTCTGCATGGTGATGGAGTACGTCGAAGGTAATCTGAGTGGTGTGTGTGGTGAAGTCTCACACAGGCACAGGTGTGACGGAGATTGCCTGGAAAATCCAACTTGGATCAAAGCAATTTTGTGTCCTTGGTCTCGCTGTTATTCCTAGGGGGAGACTGTGCCAATCTGCTCAAGAACATGGGCCCGCTGCCTGTGGAAATGACGAGGATGTACTTTGCTGAAACAGTCTTGGCCCTTGAGTACCTTCACAACTATGGCATAGTGCACAGGGACCTCAAACCTGACAAGTGAGTCTATGTACAGTTCTGCAATTACTAACGTTGTGGTGTAACAGTAGCACTTGGTTGCTATTGTAGGAGCATCTTACAAGGGCTTTTAGTATTCAGTAGGTATTGTTATGGGTGTTTCTGTGATTCAATTTGGATTTATTCATTATTTATTATTATTTTACCATACCAAAAATAAATAATGGTAAATCAAACTGTATGAGACGGGGTGTAACTGTTTGTGATGTTGAGGGATCTTTAGATAACCACTTGTTTAACCCAATAGTTTGCTGATCACATCCATGGGCCACATCAAGCTCACTGATTTTGGTCTGTCCAAAATTGGCCTGATGAACATGACAACCAATCTCTACGAAGGTCACATGGAAAAGGACACCAGAGAGTTTATTGATAAACAGGTGTGTGGTCGTTCAGATGTTCAGATAGAAATGCAAGCACTTTGCTTGTATTTAGATTAACAGTCGATAATTTTCAGGATTTAATTATCTTAAGTAATGCATGATGTGAACTAATATATAACTGTCAGGCCTGATGACATGCTATAAGGTCCTTATTCTAAAAGTTTTTTTTTGATGATAACTATATAGTATGCATATATATTTAGACAAGCAGTATGCTTGTAAGTCGCTTTGGAAAATGACATCTGCAAAATGCTGTGAATTGATTTTAAATGTAAACATGAAAGATATTCTGACAGCTATGTCATTTTGACTTGGGGTTTTAAGAAACCTATGTATATAATTGTAGCCAATAATTTTCCCATGGCTATTATTTAATGATTTTATTCACTTCTGTCGTGTGTGTTTGGCATAGGTGTGCGGTACCCCAGAATACATAGCCCCAGAGGTGATCTTGAGGCAGGGCTATGGGAAGCCGGTAGACTGGTGGGCCATGGGTGTCATACTCTATGAGTTCCTGGTCGGCTGTGTCCCCTTCTTTGGAGACACGCCTGAGGAGCTGTTTGGACAGGTTGTTAGTGGTGAGCAAAATGAGCCTCTAGCAGTGTTTCCTTTGATGGAATAGCATGTTGTCATATCCTCTCATACATAAAGAAAAACCCAACTAAATCCTCATCAAAACCAAGTCAGGTGTGTGTGCATATTGTATTTAAGTATATCCCTTCATCAGGCTAAAGTACATCCAAGTGCTTCATATGCCCGCAATTCACAATTTAGTGAAGGCACATAAACATTATGATAAAAGCCTAAAAAGGCATTGGCTTGTGCATACTTACACCTACTCCTGATTACAATTGTGAAAATCTCAGTGTCTCAATAGTGTCTCTGTTATGGACAGATGACATAATTTGGCCAGATGGAGACGATGCCTTACCTCATGAAGCTCAAGATATGATCACACGCCTTCTGAGGCAGAGCCCTCTGGAGCGACTAGGAACAGGTACAGCCATCTTCTCTGTTTTTCATCTTTCTAATTTCATGTGAGCAATTTTTCCACTTAAAAGTCAGCGTCTCTTCAGAGTGTAACTAAAGGTTTGCTTTGTGGCTATATTTAAATACTCCCCCTTGTTGCTTCTGCAGCTATTTGTCACAAGTGTGTGGGGGTTTCCCTTGCAATTAGCTGAAAAAAGGTCTTTCGTGATGTCTAAGCCATTGCTTTAGGGAGAGTGCCTTTTTCTTTGCACAGCCAGGTTAATGCTGGTCCCCCTGTATGAGAAGTGGAAACGAGTGTGTCATCGTATTGTCTATGCTACCGTAATGAGTCAGTGCAGCATTTAAATAAGCTGCTATCAAATGTGATTTTGACTAAGTGAAGGATTACATTGCATTTCCATTTCAGTTCCATTCCAAATTGAATTGATCATACTCATATAAACATTTAATCAGCGATGGTAAGCTAATACACTTTACGCTAATAAACGGTTTGATTGCTGCAAATAAATGTGCAGTAAATAAGTGATTCCTCTAGAATTGTATTTTCGTTCTGATCCAATTTGCGACTGCTGATGTAATGCTCATCCTGTAGGTGGCGCTTCAGAGGTGAAGCAGCACTCATTCTTTATGAGCTTGGACTGGAATGGCCTCCTGCGTCAGAAAGCTGAGTTTATCCCTCAACTTGACGCAGAGGACGACACAAGCTACTTTGACAGTAGGTCCACTGTTTCTTCTAGGTTTTTTTTAAGCAGTGGGCAAGAAGGGTTTCTGTTACCCGAGTGTTGCGCACATGCCTATGCTGGGGGTCATAGACTGCATATCAGTAGGTCATTTTTAATATGAATGTATATTTAAATGTTGGTTTTTTTTGGGTGTATGTTTTGCTTCTTGGGGGGGGGGGGGTCTGGGGTCCTCCATTAGAAAATTGTGTGTCAAACACTTAATTTTCTGCATTCTGGTGAATTGCAAAGCAATGCTCAGGCATTCTGTATGGCTTGTTTAACGTCTCATTTAATATTACCTCCCAACACGACCCTTCTGTCGTCCTCACATGTCTTTTGTTTGGGTCAGAAACCTCTTTAACTGTGGCACTGCAGGCACCTATTCACGTCAGGGAGACATTAATACATTTTCATGTATTTATAAGCCCCGGCCTGCACGTTTAACAGCTCATAGTTCCAGTTCCAAAATATTTGTTCACGTTAAAAAACGTAATGCATTTTCAAAACATTAAGCTTTGAGACTCTCCATGTCTTATATAGTTGACAATTAGGTTGTTTTACTGACGTTTATTGAAGTATTGTTACCGGCGTATTGTGATTTACCAAGCTAACGTTAGCCTTCCTAAAGCTAACACTGAACCAGAGAGAATATATGATATTTACAATGATAACATCTTTGATCGGATAACATTAGCTAGAAGGATGATATAACATATAATTAGCCTACTACTACTGCCATGTTTAGGTGATGTAGAACTATAGAACAGGTATGAGGAGCACCGCTTTTTTTAATGCGCCGACTGACTACTTCATTAAATGTACCCTTTTCCTAGTTCTCTGGCAATGTTGCTATCCTCTGCTCTGTTTGTCACAGCCTGAGCAAATGCTGTAGGCTACTTGTGCATACGGGGCTGTGCAAGGCATTGTCGCGACTCTTTATGATATTTCATACTATTCTGAAGGAGTGGCGCTCGTGATTTGGCAGTGGCGGGCCACCACAACTTCATGTACCCAGCGGAAACACTGAGGTCTTTATTCCATTCTCATCAGTCATTTTTGTTGTTCAAGTGTTTCTTTCTTGTGTGTTTCGACAGCTCGTTCAGAACGGTACCACCATTTGGCCTCTGACGAGGACGAGGAAACCAACGACGAGGAATCTTCCCTGGAAATCAGACAGTTCTCTTCCTGGTCACATCGCTTCAGCAAGGTCCCTATAGATCTACCGCTGGCCTTGTGAGCCTTGTGGGCTCGTCAGGTCACAGACCACATGCTAACAGCCCCTTCATGTGTCACATCGTGCAGGTGTACAGCAGCACAGAGCACCTGGCCACGCCCTCCTTCCCCAGCTTTTCCTCCGACCGCAGTCACAGTGAAGACAAGGATGACCGCTGGGACTGTGGGCGCCTCACGCCCTCCCCTGGGCCTGCAGACTGCCAGCGGCAAGGCAGCATTGAGCGCAGACACCCTGGGCACCTCGGCAGGTATGGCTGCCACAGTGTCCGCTCTCCTGTTTGATTCTGTTTGAGCGTACAGGGCACTACAGTATTCAGTAACTAGTTACAGTACTTTCAGTACAGGGACTGGTACAGTAGAGTGGTCAGCACGCTCAAAATATTGATACACCCGAGTATCGCAAAATTACGTTGCCCGATACTGTACCGATTCTCTAAAACACTATTTGTTTTAAAGGCACCATGTACAAAATATATTAACCTCAAAAGAGAGGAAAAATATGCTTGTTACCAGATTTAGCTTTAAGCTCATTTGCATCTGCAGTCCCTGAGCAAGTTTACATAAGTGTTTCTGTTATTATTTGCAGTGGTGCCACAATGCTATGACAGCTTTGCACAATTTAAAAATGTCAATATATCTCCTCGCTTACAGTATCACAATATATCGAACTGCAACACAAATACAATACGTATCATATCGCCAGATTCTTGCCGATGCACAGCCCTAATTGTCTCTCCCTGCTGGTGCTTGGCTAGCTACCTCCGTCCTCGGGCCTCTTCCAGCTCTTCCCAATCGGAGCGCAGCACTAGTCCCCTGGTGATGAGCAGCACGCACAGCCTGGAGACCATGCCCCGCTTCGCCTTCTCCACCGACGACGAGGGTAAGAGCATGCACGAGCGTTATCGGTATGCTAAAACCGTTAGCTGCCAGTCCTGCCCCCCCCCCCCCCCCCTTCCTTCCCAAATGCATTCTGATGCTAAAACTGCAAGTAACAGTACACGCCTTGCAATAATGCAAAATGCACTCACCATTGGCATGCATTTCTTGATAAAAAAATCTATAATAAAGGTGTCCTTGAGTGCATTGAAAGGAGCCTATAAGCATCATGCCTTATTATTACTACTACTATTTTGATGTACATTTCAGCTGAGGTGGTGGTGTCTAACCTGCGGAGGATCAGGATCCGCAGCAACAGCACCGGAGCTAAACACTCTTCGCCCAAGGAGCCCAGTGTTCCCCGCCGCTTTGGGAACCAGCTGGAAACACCAGACAGACAGAGGCTGCCCTGTGGCGGGAAGGTGCCCAAGTCAGCGTCAGTCTCAGCCCTGTCTCTCATCATCACCTCAGGTCAGGGGGTTCACCACATTGTTGCGTACCTGGCGTGCATGCATAAGCAAAGTGTTGGTTACATCAAGACAACAAAGAGTACAGTCTGAGATCTACCAGAGGAGAAGTGAGGAGGGTTGAGGGAAGATGCAGAATAATGGATCGAATAAGATGTTATTATTACTGGTTCAGCATTTACCCTGAAAGGTCTGAACTATGGAAGATTGGGCTTTCTGCTGAGCCGTTCCCAGTCTGTGGAATGCTCTGCCTGACTACCTAAGGACACCACAGACTGGTGCTTTTTAACACGACCGTAAAACCCACTTTTTTAGATATTTTGAACAATTACATACACTCTTCATTGTCCTATTGTTTGTTATATATGTATTTGTATTATGTTGTGTCTTTCTTTAATTACAAACCAACAATATGTCACATTCCTGTGCTGCATCTCTACGTAATTGAATTAAACACACATCCGTAAGCTACTACATGCTTCATAGGCTACTATGTGCTACTCACATTGGTTAGCATTGCGAGAAGCTAATATGACTGGCTTACTCAACATTCAATATTCCACAATACACAAACACATTGCATTGGAACGTTTTCCTAATATACACATTCATATAACACTGATTAATATTAACACTTAATGTCAGGGACTCATACCTAAAAGGGGGGAAGTATTTGCTTGAGAAATGCATCGTACATGTACTGATTGAAGAGAAAAAGAAAGCGAGGTGCATTCTACTAGTGTTTGCCCTGCTGGAGCCCGCCGGTAACTACACCACTTATACGCAACACTCTCTACCGCAGGTGTTAGGTTTCTGTGCAAACTGTTGCACTGTACTGCAATAGACAGTGGCAATTATAACCATAAAATATAACTAAATTAAACTATAGCTTTAGGGAAATGCTAAATATCAATGTTACCATAATGCTTACTGTAGCTTGCTAGTATTACTGCCAATTACTCCATCGACCACACATGTGCCTTTACCGTCTCACCTCCAGACGACATGCCAGGCGGCCTCCAGCCCAGCCCCATCTCCCCCCGCTCCCTGTCCTCCAACCCCTCGTCCCGGGACTCGTCGCCCAGCCGCGATCTGTCCCTCAGCTTGACCAGCCTGAGGCCCCCCATCATCATCCACACCTCGGGGAAGAAGTACGGCTTCACCCTGCAGGCCATCCGCGTCTACATGGGCGACAGCGACGTCTACACTGTGCACCACATGGTCTCGGTGAGGCTGCTCACTCGCCTGCTCTGGTCCTGGTCATAGACATAGTCATAGTGCTGGTCATAGACATAGTGCTGTTCATAGACATAGTCCTGGTCATAGTCATAGTCTGGTCCTGGTCATAGACATAGTCCAATAATCCATAGTCCATAGTAGTGCTGGGACGATTAGTCGACGTAACCGACGTCACCGGTTACTAAATACGTCGATTTGCTAAATGTACCGTC